>CM074298.1:6529832-6584832 GCA_037194245.1 Opsariichthys bidens | reverse complement strand
ATACGTATCACTTCCTCTAGACCTGTGGGAAAATTGTAACAATCAGTTTCCATGAGGCACTAACCATTGACAGTAAGCTTGGCCAGAGTGGAGTAGTTGGAGCCAAAATGGTTGGAGACCACACACTGGTACTGGCCCTCGTCGGTGAAATTGACGTTGAGCAGGTGGAGTACGGTGGTGTACAGGAGGCGGTGATCCTGGTATCGAGCGTAGTTCTGTACCTGAGCTTCATACAGCACCTCTCCGTCTTTGCGCCAGGCGGTGCTCATGGGAGAGTCGCTGCTGCTGAACGCAGAGCAGTTCAGAGTAATGTTGGTCCCACGTAAGGCCACAGTGGTCTTAGGGTGAGCGCTCATCTGGGGTTTAGGGAAGTCATCTGCAAGTGGGATCACAGTTAAGAGATCTAAATAAAAGAAACAGCTAATACTTTTTATATTTAAAGTTTCACTTTTTAACAATCATAGAATTGTTTTTTTTGTTTTTTAAATAGCACAAGACACACAACAGTAGCCAAAACGGTAATCAAGACATTTCATTAGAGAGCTGTGAAAAAGTGCTTTTGTAAGAGAAAGCATGAGGTAAATGTTAGGTCACTCACTGCAGACAAACTCCTCCGGTTTAACAACAAGCACACTAGATCCTGCCAGGGAGGAGGGATGAGCGCAGATGGCAGTGCAGGATGGCTGGAAGTGGCTGTCGGTCAACCACTGGCCCAACCACTGCAGCTGACAGTCACACAGGAGACTGCTGGTGTTCAAATCACTGAGGAAGACCACAATACACGCATTATTGAGAATACAGGCGAGTGACATTTTCCTAATATACAAACACCATCATTTCAGACAAAAATGGAACAAAAATACATTATGTAAAATGCATCAAACGTATCGAACATACATGAAATACATAAAGTCTGTATAAAGTAAACAATCACTTACAGTGTTTTAAGTTTTAAATGCGTGAAAGCATCAGGATGAATAGACATGATACCGTTCTTACTCAGGTCCCTGCAGAACAAATTCAAAAATATTATTCATATTTAAACAATACAAAATAGAAGGTCTTTGTGTTGGGATGAATAACGGAAAGGATTGCATTATATTGGATTTTACTGTACTAATGTAATAATACAATGTATTGTCATTACATTGTAGCTGCAGATAGAAAATGCAAATAGGAACAGCATAACCTTATACATCTATGATCTATAACCTATAATATTTAAGTTTAAAAAGGGTTTAATGGTTTTATCCTTATTTTTTTAAATAAAGTTGATGCTTGTTTTCAATTGAGTTAAGTAAAATTGTAGGTTTATGGAATTACAAAAGCCCATTTCTGTTAAAAGGGGGCTCTTTACCTTGCAATTGCAAGTGTATGGCTTATAACTGTGACTTTGAAATATCACAGTCTAAATTGAAAGTCTGTATGACATGAAAATTCTGTATTTTAAATGCATGTCTTATATCTTATATCTGTGAAATACCCCACGTCTCAATCAGCTCCCTAGGTCGTGAATCAGTCTATCTTGCAAATGAATGTGTCTGACTCCCTTATCAGTGCCTACAGAACTAGGGAGCTGATTGAGACGCATGCTAGGTTTCCTTTTTTTTTTTTGACCTTGTAATGTTTATCAAAATGTCATAACTGGAGCTCAGATTGAAAACAAAAGAGTTCTTTCTGGTGAATGTTTCAGAACAGTATCTGGAAGAATTTCTGCATTACTGCATCTAGTAACAGGAGACATGATGTTCCCAAAAAAAAAAACTAAGGGCTAAAAGAGACTCACAAATGCTCCAGCTCCATCAGACCCTCGAACGCTCTCTTAGTGATGGTCCTGATTTTATTATTCTGTAATACTCTGGAAAACACACATACATACTGTGTCAAACCACACTTGGTATCAGATCAAACAGCTTGTATCCACCAAAAAAAACTTACAGCAAGTTCAGCCTCTTCAAACCCACAAACATGCTAACGAAGTCCTCGATGGCAAGAGATATCCCATTATTACGGATGTCCCTGGAATAAACATAAAAACAGAACCATCAGAACCATCCAACTGTTGCAGAGTAGAATGTTTTCTGTTATCTTAACCCCAGAATAAAACGCATTTTTGAGCTGTTTTAACTGAAAGAAACCTGTACTGACATTTCTTAAAACATGTCAACGCCACTGTTTTGTCTCAAGATGGACACCAGTAATGTTTTTTTTTCTAAGGCACGATTATAAAAGCTTCTTAAATATCCTAATAGAACTAAGGCCTAATCCTGGCTTAATCTAAGCCCTGTTTGTGAAACCAAGCCTAAATGTCAGAGCTGCTTTCTTTAGTAGGCTGTACTTTTACATACAGAGAATTAAGGTTCTAAGGCTCTATGGCAGCTCAGCATCATTGTATGCTTTTCATGTATAATAGGGGGTTTTGTACAGACAGGCTGGTATGTGGGAGTATTGTGAGCTTGTCTTCACGCACTGTTGGCTGTAAAAGGATGGCATCCCTTTACAACTGTGCCAAAGGGATGTGAAGGAGGTTGCAAGAGGTGGGCATGTTTGAATGTGCTCTTTTTCTATGGGGTGAGCTGAAGCAAACTAAACTAAAAAGGACTTATATAGGGCTCAAACAAAAGGTCTAGAAAGTATTTTGTAATTATACATGTATCTTATTTTATAGAGATGTGCTACTTCCATTTTCATTAAATCAGTTGTACGCATTTAAACACACCCATTCCATCTTCATCTTAAAGTAAATATGGGTATGTTTGAAAGATATATTACAGAAAAATCAGTATACCACTTTCCAGCAAAAGTGTTTATAAACTTATAGTTGTCCCAATGTTAGATTAGTTCGTTAATTAATTATAACTGTAATAATACATGTATTACTGCACATTAAAAAAATATATATATTTAGAATTTTATTGTGAAATGAAAATGAAAAACAAGTGTTGACTCCAATATGTTACTAAAAATAACATTCCAAATACGTTTTTGTAGTGGGATGAGTGAAAATGTCTGAAAAAAAAAAAAATCTGGATAACTGTCCTGACCAGCACAGCAGAAAAAAAATTCTTGATGATGCATTTTGTATATAAATATATAGTGTTACCAAAGATCTGTGTAATATGAGAGACAGAATGGGAATGTGGGTTCTCTTACAATGTACGGACGTTAGCCAGGCTGCTGAACACTCCTTCTCCCAGGTGTGTGATTTGATTGTCACCCAAGTTGAGACTCTGCAGGAGACTGAGACCAGCAAACACCCAATCCTCCAAACGACTCAAGTGATTGAAAGACAAATCCCTGGAAACCAAACACACACACACATACTTTAGTGGAGACAATCAAATACAAAAACACTCAGAAAACAAAGACTGACAAAGCATTTCTTATTTTAAAAAAATTGCATTAAATTATAATATAAAGGATAAAAGTTTAAGGTCAGGGCTGAAGTCACTCACAGTTCTTCCAAGCGATGACAAAACTCCCAGGCATCGGCTCGAATGAGTCCTATATTGTTCTGATTGACCCGCAGAATCCTTAACATGTGCAATCCATACAGCCAGCCTTTATTCAGCTCCGTCAAATTATTATACTCTAACTCTCTGGAAAAGAAAGATAAACAGAACACATGACCTATAAATCACTGCTTTGACTCATATGGAACAGAAGCTTAAATATAAATTAGCTGAATTAAACATCAAAATCTACCCTCCACGTTAAGGTTCAGATATATGTTTAAAAAAAAAAAAAGCTACTAAAACCGAGTCTCATTTAAATATATAAGAATAGGCGATGTTGCAAAAATATCCACTCACAATTTTTTTTCTGGCAGGATCATGATCCTCAATCTTATTAATTCTGATTCTTTTTCATATTGACTATTTTCCAAGTCACTAAGCAATACAGCCAAACTTATTTCCCTAATTTAAAGTTTTTGCCTTACAAATAAACCTTGTGTGTATTTGACAGTTTAAGCACAATAAGGCGTGAAAGAGAACTTAGTTCAGTAGTCGCACACTGTGTGATAGGCATATCCGTTCAGAAAGCTTATGTCAGAACAGAATGAGAAATAAAAAGTTTATCTGGCCAGTCTTTACAACTTTCGGTATGGAGAACAAATGCAATGGCCGGTGACTTAAGAAAATTTAATGGCCAAAAAATATTTCTTACCAGCCAAGACACAAAAACAGGCAGTTATGATGGCAAAATCTTAGACTGTTATGTTTGCATTCACTTAAGACATGGGTTTACTAGGATACTTGCCGAGACAGGTGTTTTTTGACATTATTTTGAGTGAATTTGTCCATAGAGATACAGGAAGACATGAAAGAGAGCTCAACTTCGCATGCTGTCTGAGAGACGCGGCTTTGGATGTAAGCTTCCCACACTGCGCGAGAGTAACAAATTCTCCTTCACGTGTTCCAGCGCTTGAATGTTTACATTGGAAAGGCTGAAACTTTCGTGATGATGAATCACTGATCCGTCAACTGTACAGAGCGTAGTTCATGTTTGTTCACCTTCACGTTGTCCCAACATTGTATTGTTAGAATTCAAAAAATTGTTACTAGCCAATGAGTTTCATTCACTCGCCAACACAGATTTATCCTCGCATCTGGCGCTTGGCAAGTGTTTATTTTAGGCACTGTATACAAATGTATGCATTACATATAATATTATATATAAAGTTGTTTACCAAAAATATTAAAATGCTTAAAATAAAAAATGAAAAACCCTAAAAGCATTGACTCACAGCTCCTCCATGTTTTCCAAGCCAAAGAGAGCTCCATCCATCAGCTTTGTGATGCCATTGCGCTGCATCTTCAACGATTTAAGAGCCTTCAGTTCTTTGAAAATGAGACTTTCCACCACACGAATCCTGTTGCGCCTCAACTCTCTGAAAAGTGACGGAAACATGGGCACATTACAATGAGAACATCTAAACCATGGGACTAACAAACAGAGAGAGACGAGACGACAAGGAAATTAACTCCCTACTTGATAAAATCAGTTGCATGTAGAAGGCAGTAATTCTGTCAGATACAATCTAATTGAGCACTGTAATAACACCCAATTCATTAGCCATGAATACGCACAAGACTTGGAGCTGAGAGAGGGTGAAGACTTTATCAGGCAGCAGAGAGAGTCTGTTCTGGTTTATCTTCAACACCAGAAGGGAGCTGATGTTTCCGAAACAGCCGGGCTCTAAGGAACTTATCTTGTTTTTGCTCAGGTTGCTGTTATGATGGAGAAAGGAAACAGACAGATATCCATGAACCTCAAATGTAATCAAACTCCAAGAAAAATGCCCATTATTCAATGACAAAAAGATCTGATCAACAATTTGAATCGTCAAACTGATTGCCTAAGTGAAGTGTTGAAGATATCTTCTTCAGAGAGCTCTATTAATCTATTTAAAAGTACACTACAGTCTTAACAAAGTGCACAGTTCAGATTAGCCAAAGAACAAAAAATGAAAAACTCACAGGTATTTAAGCTGCATGGGAGGGAATGATCCAGCCTTAAGCTCGGATATAGAATTAGAGCTCAAGTCCAGGCTTTCCAGAGATGAATATGGCAATAGCTGCTCTGCCATGACTTCAGAGATTCGATTATGAACACTGAAAATAAACAAAAGATCTATATGTTATGTACTATATGATTATTCACTCTCGATGAAAAGTAAAACACGAAACGATCATGCAATCCATGTAATGTTACATTCAGTGTCTTATTTATTAAAAGCAACTAGAGAAATCTCACCAGCTACATAGAATGAACATGGAAGTAAACTTACAGTGACAGCACAGTAATGTTGGATGAGGCATCTCCAAGAAAAGGCACCGCTGTAAGTTCATTCTGATTCATAGACCTATATTCACATAGAGCAAATTATTAATAAAACCTGAAAAAGCAGTCACAAAAAAAGAACATTTACATAATATTGCCTATTATAAACCCGAAAACTAAAGGAAAAAGATTAAAGGAAATTAAGGAATTTCTCTGGTTGTATTTATATAAAAAAAGTTAATATGGCAGCAAGCATTTTAAAAACATTTATTCCTGGGGGATGAAATGTAAAGTCTATAATTCAAGTCTATAAGATACCTTCAGATCTGGTTAAAAAGGTTTTTTTTTTCACACCATTGCATACTTTAATGAAGCTTTAGTTACAACAAATCAAAACAAAATAAACTACACACCAAACTAAACTTGAAACAGTAAACAGAACTCAACTAAAAACCAAGGAGGGGAGAAAAAAGGATAAACAGAAAAAAATCTCAAAAGATACTGTTTACACTAAAGTTCTCTCCAAAACTCCAGTTGAATTAAACATATATAATAGTCAGATAATCAGAAACATGTAATGTTATGAACTGGAACAGCTTACTGTATCTCTAGAAAAGTTTCCATACGTGTTTTATGTATTGTATCAGTATTTTATGGCTCATATACTGTAAATAATATGGTGCTCGTACTCGGAGGAAAACACCTCAATGTTATTCGGAGGCCAAAACTGAGCGGGAAAACATGCAATTTCCTACAGATATTGTTATTTATATGGCCAAAATGTAAGACGCAATATTGATAGCTTGTCAAATATACCAATGACACAACACAAGATTTGATAAACACAAAATAAATGCTGCTAAAATTGCTGTCAGAGGAGCGTTGTGCACATGTGCAGCCCTGCAGGCAGCTGGAGGCTGATCGTCTGGCAATGTAAACAACATCTCCTCCATTACTCACGCATGGGTGATCCAGGCTGGAGCTTCCAGAGCTGCAGAAGTCAGTCTTTTCCTATTGCAATCCAGCAGTTGTGCTGCATCTGGACCACCAGAACACGTACAGGGAGAAGGGCAAGTGTCCAGGCCCACAACACTCACTATGAGCAGGAACAGGGCCTGGGGGATGGGCCAGGCCTCCGCCATTTTGAGTTTCTTGACTGCAAATTATCAATCCAAATTATGGCATTAATGAGGCACAGAGATGTATCTGTGTCTTAAAATATACATCTGATTTCATATGAATCCGAGTTAAGTTGAAAAACATTGCAAAGCTCTCATAAAATCAATCCGGAGCCATCACTTGGATCTCTCAGTTCGAAATTCCCTTCTTCCGCCTTACAATCTCTGCAGCTTCAAGAATTCCCAGACGGAGCGTCAAATAAGCTTCAAGATGTGGACCTGTGGTTCAGATATCCCAAAATATATCATGTCCTATATGAGATTACGACTTTGCTTTAGAGAAAAATGCATGATATGGCTGAAAAATCGGTTTTCCAAACATTATTCCTCGACTTTTTTCCCAAGGAAAAACAAAAGCATCTTCTTCCGTTGACGCGTGATCCGCCCCTCTGTCACGTGCTGCTGGAGGCCTCACCTCATTGGCCTGTCGACCAATCCATCAAACTTTACTTTTTTTTTCTCTACTTTTGCACTACCGTTCAAGTTGAGTTTTTTTGTTCGTTTGTTTTAAAACAATTATTCAAGTGATTATCTATTCATTTACAGCGCAGCCTTGTAATTTGATTGCGTCTTTTTAATTACTTAGTTTTTTTTTCTAATTATGAACTTTGCCAGATTTTCTTTGTTCTACTGTATGTAAACATGGTTCATGTAACACAAACTGCAGTGAAGCATAAACAATAGAGAGAGTTATTCTTGTTTTGTTGAGAAATTTTACAAAAGAAAACATTGTGTAGGCTAATGCTCTGTGTTTTATGACTGACAAAGTGTGTTTGCTGGGTGAAAAGCTTCACAGGCGTTCTGGAAGAATGAGTTGATTTGAGACAAGAATGAAGTGTTTTGGTTTAGTACATTTTGAATGTGAAATGAACTGCTGTGCCAAGATGAAAGTTGGTTAGGAGAACTGTGTGAAGAGTTTTGAAAAGTGACCTGAGAAATGTGTCCTGATTGTAAAAAACTGTTCATCTTCATTAACTGATCAAACATTTATTTAATGTAGCCTATCTAAAATAATGTTGATTTTCTCAAAATAAATTAAGGAAACACTTGTTTATTCATCTTTGTTAACATTAGTTGATAAAAATACAACTGTTCATCATTATTGTAGCCGAGGCACATTAAATAATACTAACAGGAACAGCTTTAATTTGAATAATGTATATTTGTAAATATTAAAATTAACATGAACTAAGATTGGGAATGTTAAGGAACTAAGAATGAACTAACATTTTAGTAGCATTTCTCACTATTAACATACCAAAATAAAAAGATAAAAAAATAATGCATCTGATTGGTTGATTCCCACAGCAAGATAGTTTGAAATATGAAGTTATGAAAAAGATTTTATTTATTGATGTGTAACACTGAAATGATCTAACTCATATGTATGTGCTAAGGGCCAGTTCTCTGACTACACTCTCGATGTAACTCAAAGTATAAATTAGACACTATAGTGAGATGAGATATTTTTAAGCTATGTCAGCATGCTGACATCAGTAATATATTCTGCCCAATGACATAACAACAAAGTTATAAGATCCATTTACCATATACATTTTTTCATTTATTTTTAGTATATTACAACTATTGCATTATATTGTGCAAGACATTTTTTTTACTTTTAGGCCAATTAATAGGAAAGCAAATATTGGTTGAGATTAAAAAGAATAAAACAAATACTGAAATAAAATTCAAGTGTAAAAAAAAAAAATTATATATATATATATATATATAATATATATATATATATATATATATATATATATGTATGTATATATATATTTATATAAACTTGACATAAACAGACACATCTACAGTCTTAGTGCTTGCAGAAAGGAAGCCTGCAGGTAATCCACTTGTCATACCAGACAGGTTAATCCTAAATTATTTGACATATGGTTATTGATGCATGTAGAGCAAGCAGATAATAAAAGAATTTTGAATATGAAAAAATAATTTAATTCAAAATAAAGTAATGTATGTAAAACGTAAATAATAGTTAACAAGTAAAGTTTGATGACTAGCCTTGTCTAAAAGATTGAAATAACTTTGAAAAGCTTAAAATGTTGTTAACAAGTTGTTAGCGTGTTTTAACACACTGTTTTAGCACATTCGTTTCTAGCATGAATTAGTACATTGCTAGCATTATTTAACATGTTCCTAACATGATTTAGCACATTGCTGACGTTTCTAGTAAGATTTAACACATTGATAACATGTTTATAACATGAATTAGCATATCGCTCTTATGTTTTAACATGTTTGCTAGCATGATTTAATACATTGCTAACATGTTATAACATGTTTCTAACATGTTTTAGCCATTGATATGCTATATATGCCGCTATACTTAAGCCAGACGCGATGGCGAGCGTGCCTACATGTCTAGAAAGGTTGAATGTGGAATCTTAGTATACATATATATGGTTTTAGCTCGTTGTTAGTGTTAACACATTGCTAACATATTTTAGTATGCTGCTAGCATGTTTCTAGCATTATTTAACATATTGCTAGCATGATTTTGTACAGTGCTAACATGATTTAGCACGTTTATTTATATTTGTTTAGAGAGTTGTTATAGAGATAGATGTTGTGTGTTGTGTGTGTGTGTGTGTGTGTTGAAAAAAAAGAAAAAAAAAGAAAATAAAATAAAATTCATATCATAAATAAAATGTATATTGTAAATGACATATGATTTTGAAATAAAAATAAAAATAAATAAATCAAAAAAAAAAAAATAAAATATTAACAGCCTACACAAAAAACACCTTTTATACATATACCGTAAATATTGCTGAATTGCCGTTTGCATTTTTTTTTAAATAAACTGATTTCAACTTAATTTTGAAAAGAAAAAATGTCCTTGTAAATCTTGTTAGAGCAGATACTGATACTGAATCTAATACTGCTTATAGGGCATTTTGCATTTGCAAGCATGTGGGTCACAGATTTTCAACGAGAGGTGCATATTTTGAATATCATATTAGACACCAAGTATCTCACATGCATACTGTCAGATGTGGGCAGGTAAATCAGCATCACAGCATTTTGAATCTTTAAAACTCATCCAGCTACATATCTAAGAGTAAATAAAGAAACATTTTACTGACCCTTACAAAAGATTACAGCAGTTTTTTAGAAGTAATACTACAAATTTTGTTACATATAGAAAAATGCAGTTTTTTTGGACACGAAAAAACTGCAGTATTGCAGTATAACCTAAAATGTGTGTAGTTTTACTGGAGTACAACTATACTGCAATACATCTAAAGTACTAGTAAAATAAAACTGCAATACAACTGCAGTTATACTGTTTTTATACTTCATGCAACTTTCAGTTGTACTTCATTTTACTGCAACTGTACTTATACTATAGTTTTACTGCTGTTGAACTTCAATGTACTGCAGTTGTACTGTGACTATACTTCATTAAGCTGCAAATCTATGGTTGTGCTTAATTAAACTGCAGTTAAACTGTTTTTATACTTCATGCAACTTTCAGTTGTACTTCATTTTACTGCAACTGTACTTATACTATAGTTTTACTGCTGTTGAACTACAATGTACTGCAGTTGTACTGTGACTATACTTCATTAAGCTGCAAATCTATGGTTGTGCTTAATTAAACTGCAGTTAAACTGTTTTTATACTTCATGCAACTTTCAGTTGTACTTCATTTTACTGCAACTGTACTTATACTATAGTTTTACTGCTGTTGAACTTCAATGTACTGCAGTTGTACTGTGACTATACTTCATTAAGCTGCAAATCTATGGTTGTGCTTAATTAAACTGCAGTTAAACTGTTTTTATACTTCATGCAACTTTCAGTTGTACTTCATTTTACTGCAACTGTACTTATACTATAGTTTTACTGCTGTTGAACTACAATGTACTGCAGTTGTACTGTGACTATACTTCATTAAGCTGCAAATCTATGGTTGTGCTTAATTAAACTGCAGTTAAACTGTTTTTATACTTCATGCAACTTTCAGTTGTACTTCATTTTACTGCAACTGTACTTATACTATAGTTTTACTGCTGTTGAACTTCAATGTACTGCAGGTGTACTGTGACTATACTTCATTAAGCTGCAAATCTATGGTTGTGCTTAATTAAACTGCAGTTAAACTACTTGGTACTGCAGTTCTACTTCAATATACTGCAGTTCTTTTTTGTAAGGGGAGCTACTGATTAATTCTTTAGGCCTTGTTAATCTTTGAACTGATTTGTTCTGTCTTGCATCTTTCTAGGAAAATGCTTTAAAATATGTAGCTTTGAGCAAGTTTTCAAACAGGTGAGTACATGTCTTTTCTCTCCTGCTCCATAATACGCCCCTATTTCACAGGGGAAACAGGTTATTTGAGACCCGTGTATGTGTAAGTCTGTAACAATGGATGTGTCCCAGGAGCAAATACAGTCAGTCCGTTTACCCCAGAGTCTGCGAAAGAGAAAGAAGTGGTCAGACGTGACAAACATGAATGAGCGAACCTGTCGACTGGACATCAGTTCACCCACACAAATTGTGTATGTCGTTGGTACGGAACTTCAAGTCATCCTAGAGAGGTAGGTAATACAATAATATTATAATTTTTTTCCCTCCATTGTGTTCTTAGACAATTGCACAACTGTTGCATGAATTGAGGAACAGTCTATATCGTAGAGTGGAAAAAAAATACATATTTTACATAGGCATACAATTGCAAAACAAATTATGATATCATAAAAATGATGACGTTAGCTCTAAACATTAAATGCTTTTTAAACAGACCAATGTAGGCAATTCCTCATAGTACAAAAATGACTCTAAATGTAAAATAAACCCCCAAAAACTAAAAAATCTGATTTATATTTTGGGTCAAAAATAATGGCATGTCTGAAGGGAATTTGTACAGCCCCCACACGCTTCAAAATGAAAGAAAGGAATAATATAATCACCATTACATCTATTTAAGTTGGTTTATACAAAGTGTCTGCGTGCAAACTGAAGAAAGGGGGTTTGGTATCCTGAGGCAAGACGCTGCAATCCCGGGTTCAGTTCAGTCCAGCGCCCTCTAGCGGTGACACTAAATTGTGGGCGTTTCCAGTCAGTTGATGTCTTCCCAGTTTCCTAGATATACACCTGCTTTTGTTCAACCAATTGGCTCTCTGGCACGGTGACATCTCAAGTATATAAAGGGTTAAAGGTAAATTGTTGTAGCCACTTGGAAACAAAGACGTATCTTCAAAACCATGGTGTCTAGCCGATCACTTACAATTGACACCGAGAAAGCGACCAAGACAACATACGTTGTCGGAACGGAGTTGACGGTGAATTTAAACAGGTGAGTTTATTTTTCATAGATTATGCGTATAGAGTCATACTTATATTATAACGTTGTTTTATTTTGGGACAGCAACACAGGACGCGTTCATAAACAGCGCGACTGAGCTCAGGGGAATTAAACAGCGGTCTATTTTAATAGCTCGAAAAACACATTTAAAGGGACCGTTCACCTCAAAATGAAATTATTTTTTTTTTATTATTGTTTCAAAACCCCTATTACTTTCTTTAATCATTGGAGCATAAATGGTTATGTCAAGCAAAAATGTCAGGGTCTGACAGCTGCAGTCTCTATTTACTTCCATTGCATCTTATTTCCTACAGTATGAGTGAATGGTGACTCAATCCCCAACACTAAGATGTAAGACATAAATCAATTTATTTTTGTGCATTTCTGCTAGATGTTTATTTTGATTACTTTTATATTTTTTTTAAACAAGGGTCAAACTGACTCTGAAACATGTTCGCTACTATAATATGAGTACCTAGATTTCTGAAAAATCAAGCAAAGGGTTCAACCTTACTACTGTCAGACATCTGAGTTAAGTTTAGATCAAAGGAACATGTTTAAGGAATTTGAATAGAAAATAAAAGGATTCATTTAAAAATTACTGTTATTATTTTGACAAGTACATCATTACAGACTCTGGGAATCCAAACACGTCACCAAAAATGGCCATCTGATGCATGTATACACAGACCAGCGACTTAAATATAGCACAAACAGAAGACACAAATAGTACAATAGCATTTTGTTAACATGGTTTACAGTTAAAATGGTCTATTGTTTTATCGTATAGAGTTTGTACCAATTCATTGGCAACATCAACTGAGTTTTCAAAGAATTGAATCTGCCTGTTGTAATATTTGCAGATATATCAGTCTGTTTGTCATAATTTTATGAAGATTTGTCACTTTATCTGTTTGTTCTGTGTTGCTGAATATTTGCCTGGAGAATTTAGGTGGGATTGAGGAATTTCTCCTTTCAGTTCCAAAGGCGGATGAATGCACTTGTTGTGCTGCAACATTATTTAAATTCATCACTGAACTCCGTCTCAATGCTTCCGTTTATAACCGCAACTGTCGGCTATTGTCTTTGACGGCTTTCCAGACCTACAAATAGCTCTTTTCTTTAGGTTTTTAGAAGACTGTATCAATTTTTTTTTATTAGTCCATACCGAAAGAGACACTCTCCTAACAATATCATAAAGACTAATACCTGTGCTCTTAGTTGAATCCTCAATTTATTATTCATAATCCATTATCTAATGCAGTAATTATGACATTTGGGTTGGACATTTGTCTAGTATAAATATGGGGTTATAGAAACAGCATGCATGATAATTCTACTTGAATTAATGGTGAATTTCTGTCATGTCCAACATCTAACGAAAGAGTCAATGTATTAGATTTTAGATTTTACTTGAAATTGCATATTACTTAATAGTTTAATGTCCCCAGGTTATGAGTCAACCCTTTCACCAACGTATTTTCCAGTAAATCGACAAACTGTCACAATGACAGCGCATCCTTTCAAGAAGTCAATTTCTCCAGCAGATTTCTTTTTTTTTGTCTGCATTTAATTCTAAAAACGTTTTTGTAATCGTTAAGTACAAGGCTTTCGCCAAACAAAATGTCTCTTACCTTTATGAAAACACGATTATCCCCAAACATACAGTAGTATTCAAAAGTTTAGGGTCAGTGAGATTTCTTAATGTTTTTGAAAGATGCTCTTATGCTTCACAAACTGGCAATTATTTGATCAAAAATGCAGTAAAATAAACTATTGTGAAAAACTTTAAATTAAATTTAAAATAACTTTCTATTTTACTATATTTTAAAATCTAATTTATTCCTGTGATGCAACGCAAGAATTTTCAGCATCATTACTCCAGTCTTCAGTGTCACATGATCCATCAGAAATCATTCTAATATTTGTTTCTCAAGAAACATGAAATGTGAACTTGGTTTTGGCCTCTAAAATACTTCATCCTTGCACCACTCTATTGTGTTTATTAAAAATGATTAGGCTTAAAATGGTGCAATAATTAAGTTTGCAATGCAATACAATCCCTTTTTTTAACCCTTTAAAGGTGCAGTAAGCCATTTTCAGAAACGCTGTTGAAAGTGGTTCAGACAGAATACTACAACACTCTCATCGCCAATCTGCAGTAGAGGAAATATATTCAATAATGATGCAGGAAGAGAGAGAGTGAGCAAGAGGGAAATTGACTGTAGAAAGAGATATGGCTGAGAGACATTACAAAAAAGAAATTGTCAGCGGAATATCACTGGAAAAAGAAGGTTATGGTCGGTGAGGGCATTAATATTAGAAAATCTTTCCAGCGCTGGAGTGACCGAAGCCAGAAGGCCTGAAATTCTGCTCTATATGTGAGCAACATTGGTTTTGAGTGTATGCTGATGGCAACTAACAATGAACTCTTGCTTGTATATACTCGTCTACTGTTCTTTTTTCTTTTTCGTTCATTCGCCATCGCTTTTAGCTTCTCTTCTGCTATGATAAAGAGACAATGTTTGCATTTTGGGGGCGGAGCAATGAAGTGAGGGGCGTGTTTGTTTGGGTTGATTTCAAATATCAATAGTGTTCCTTAAATTCTGAGCAATTGCTTACTGCACCTTTAAGACACAAGATTATCTGAAGAAATTCGCTTTTGTGTCCTACAATGAAATGTATGAATGTGTCTCTGTATTTCTCTATACTCTCAACAGGTGTGCCCCACCACAGTCCAAGTTCTTCTCGATAAAATGTACCCCAAACGTGTATTACAAGGTCACGCCCCCGACCAAGGACAAAAAAGCCTTTCCGCTGCCCCTCACCCCGAACTCTATCCTCATCATCACCATGGACACAGTCAGTGAGACTGCGTTTGACAGCAAGGTACCTTCATCCAATCACCTTCGCGCTCTAAAAGCTATTTACATTAAGAGCCGAGTACAGCACATGCAGAAAGAATTTGCACTGATTTTGAGAAATTCTGCAGAATGGATTTAAATAAGATAAAATGTTTGAAACGGAGCCAAAAATACTAGCATTATCAAACTAGCACAATTATTTAAAAGGAGGGCAGATTCCATTTAGATATGTTTCTCGATGTATGACCAACCTTTGCACTAAAGTAGATAATAGTCGTTTAGAAAACAAACAGAACTGAAAGAAACTGCATACGGGAAAGAACTTGTCTGACGCACATGCTGTGGTTTACCCTGGTACTGGTCTATGCAGGAAAACGAGGTTTACGTGCCATTGACACAATCTCACATCACTTTCACAACACTGTCTGGCACTAGCAATCATTACAGTACTGAAATGAATCACTCTAGTAATTTTTGAAAAACTCCAATAATTGCACAATAATTGTCATTGTCTGTTTCAGTTATCTGTGCGGTACTATGGGGAGAAAACAGAGACCCTTGTGGACGCCGTGCTGCATCTGACAGCTGTCGGTACGTTTCACCATGCAAGACATATGCCTGTGTTTATGAATAACGTAAACCAGTATCCGTGATGCAACTATAAACAGCCTCATGATGCGGGTAGGACATATTGTCTCTATTCTGTTGCAGAGATATCTCTGGACGTAGATGCCAACCGAGATGGCATTGTTGAGAAAAACAATCCAAACAAGGTGAGCTTTGTTTGCTGCTAGTCTTGCGATCTGTTCTGTATCATCATTATTTGGGAGATTTGTTGCCTCATTGTTTCTTGGCTTGGAGATGGGGCTGAAAAGTCTGATAAAATTAATTAGTTGAATAATTTACATGAATTGGAAGCCTTAGAGAAAAGATAAAGCCACATTTGTTTGCATATTAAAGGGATTGTTACCCAAAAATGGAGAGGAAAAACTTACTGTCATTCCAAACCTTTCTGTGAAACACCAAAGATATTATCTTTGTCAATAAAATGGAAGCCAATGGGCTGATTTGTGAACCTTACTGACCTTCCAAATATCTCATTTTTTGTGTTCCAACAGCAAAGTGATATTGTAGATATTCATTTTTCTTTTTTGAGTAATGTGTAATAGTATTGGAATTTGGGTCTAGGCATCCTGGAAATGGGGTCCTAATGGCCACGGCGCAGTTTTGCTGGTCAACTGTGACTCCGAGACCACATACAAGAAGAAACTGGACAGTGAGAATGATGAGATCAGTAAAGTCTCGGGTGAGTCTGGTGTAAGATATGGGAGGGATTAAAGTCTCACCACAGATTTGTTGTGTAAATAGACTTTTGTACCAAGCCCATCTTTAAACATTGCAGCTAAACGATTCTTCCTTGTTAGGGGTGTGACGAGATCTCGCGAGATTTAAAATGACGAGATTTCTTGTCTCGCAATATTGCCATGACAGAGTGTGAGGTTGGATAATTAGGATAGAACATTCCACCGCTACGTTTACATTACACCTCCACTGTCGTTTAGCTTTCTATAGAAATAAAAAGCATTGAATTCAGTTGGATAAGTCACTTAAATTCCATCCAGCTTGCTAGTACAGCAGGAATCAGCGTTCACTGATCATGTGACGAGATGACTGACCAGACCATGGCGGAGGATTCATTGCGTCTTATTTTGTAATGCGTGCTCAGCACCATCAAACGTGATTTCAATACCCCACATTTTGAAATGCAGTTTATATTTCTATGATCAATTTGTGGACAGGAGTTCAGTTATGAGGTCAAGAGTTGTAGAAGCTCATAAATCATGAACAGTTCTAAGGTCACACTGTCTCACACTCTTATTCCTTATTAATTACTCATTATTAATCCTTTTCACATTGCAAGTACAGTGAATACTTTCAACCTTTGAATTTAAATTAAACTATTCAGTACTGAGAAATATCCATAGAAAATAGCCTAAAAACCTTTTGAATTAGGTGCACACTTTCACCCAATAGTTGTATTTTTCGGTGTGTATTGAGCTATTTAGCTTAGTTACCGTTGGACTTTACTCTTCAAATGCCATGAATTGTTATACTTTTTTTTTTTTTTTTTTTTTAAATTGCAGATTTGCAGGACATGTCCAAGATGATCTTGCGCACCAACGGGCCAGCTCAACTTCCTGAAGGCTATAAGCTGAGCATGTACATCTCGCAGACCGCTTCAGAGAGCGTGAGAGTCTTCAGACCACGGACAAATGCACAAAAAGACAATGTGTGGAGTGAGTATAGACACAAACACCTACAAAATTGTGCAATAATGGGGCCGATTTTAAGATCGATATCAGCTTTCCTGAGCCCGATCCTTTATAAGTGCACCATCAAAGCTGGTTTGCCTGCCGCCATTGAAAGGAAAAGAAGTTCAAATGTGTGTGACTCGCAAGAACCAATGAGGTCTGTTCTAGCATGTCATATATAAAAATAATGCATCTATTGCTCAAGCGTCTGTGATTCTAGGTTAGAAAGAATGAAGCTTGTGCTGTCAGTATGCCAGTTTGTCTTTCAAGTCTAAATCCAGGACGCAACGTATTATAGCAATGACATCTCAAACAGTCTGATGGCATATAAAAATAAACTAATTAAATGACTTTGGTTTTGTTAGATTAACCTTCATAGAATGTTAGTTTTTGGTTTGTAGAACATTTTATAGTGCTACCGGCACATCAATACCTTACTGAATGGCTCCGCTTCCTTGTACTAGAGCACAAACTCCTGAAGTTGTTCCTGAAAGATTATCTCATGGTGGTGGGAACGGACAAGCTGACACAAGAAGTGCCCTATCTGGGAGGAAACACCGAACTGGTGTTCTATGTAGAAGGTCTTCGCTTCCCTGATAAAGACTTTGATGGGCTCCTCACCATCAACCTTAGTCTACTAGAGCCCAGTGGCAAGGTTAGTGAAAGAGCCCAACGTCTAACCTGCTTTTGTTACACTGTTGGGTAATATCTTATAAATTCTAAATGCTGTTCTGCTTGTTTTCTTAAGGGTATCCCTGAAACGCCCATCTTTACAGATAAAGTCATATTTCACGTTTCGCCCTGGATCATGACTCCTAACACTCTCAAACCCATAGAGGTGTATGTGTGCAGGTGAGAGTGGGGCAATTCAATTCACACTTCACCCCTTTACGGATCATATAACAAGAAATGTATACAGAAATATGAATTTCTAAAATTGCATTGCTACTCCGTCTTTCATCTTGTAAGCCATCTTGTAAGACTGTTGAATATTTCATTTTTTTTTTTTTTGGCAGCACAACTGATAACTACAAGTTCCTGAAGAGCATGAGGAACCTGGTTGAGGGGAGTGGCTACAAACTGAAAATATGTCACGAGTACATGAACAGGGGTGACCGCTGGATGCAGGTCAGTGAAATCATTGGGGAAACAACAATATATATTGTTAAGAAATATTAAATAGTGTAAAATAATAAACTTGAACTTTTATTTTTGTCATATTCAGCTTGGCCATCACATGAATAAATTACGTTTTAAAATAACAAAGTATATTCAAATAATTTTAAATTGCATTAATATTACTGTTTTGTTTTTACACTCTTTTTGATCAAATGCCGCCAAGATACTACTTAAATACACTGTGTTCCAAATTATTATGCAAGTGCCTTATCGGTAGGATTTCCGTACAATAAACATTCAAATTGTAGTTTTTCAAAAGCTTTTTTTTTTTTTTTTTTTAAGATAACTGCTGTCGATCTCAGACAGGTTTAAGTAGTTTTCCAGGTCTCTTAGGTAAATGGAAACCCTACTTAAAGTGGTTGTTTCACATTAAGCAAGTCGCATTTCTCATGCAATTTGTGGAGGAAGAAAGATCTTGCTGATGATGAAAAGCATGAAATGGTGCAATGTCTTGCAAAAGTCAAGAAAACGATTAATTTTGCAAACTTCAATAATTTCTATTTGGTTTATCAAAAGATTTGTAGCATAGAAGAATTGTATTTTAAAAAAAATCCACTGTTGAGCAGCAAACAGGTATTTGAAACTGCTGGAGTCTCAAACCTCTCCTTGCAGGCTGGCAGTTGTGCATAAAGTTGCCTTTAGCAACCACTCTATTCACTGACTAATGCCGTACTACAATAAACGGTCCAGATGAATGGATTTGTGGATGGTTGGTGTGTGGCCACCCGTTCCGACAAGACTGCGATGTCAATGAGGAACTAGTGGGTGATGGTTTGGGCTTGAATATTGAGAAGTGAGATGAAGATCCCTTTAGTGTCTCTGAGGGTGTCAAAATGACTTCTACAAAATATGTGGAGTTCATAACTGACCATTTTCTGCTATGGTATACAAAGTCTTCCTTCTGAAATAAAATGATTTTTATTTAGGACGACCCACTATCCCATGCTGCAAAAAAACACCGTCATGAAACTGTGTGTCCACATCCCTTGTAAGGTTTTTCTTTGTGAGTTTTGGTTAGAGGTGGTTGAAATGCAACTTTACGCACAACTGCCAGCCTGCATGGACTGGAGAAGTTCCTGAGAATCCAGATACACCAGCAGCTGCACCAGCTGCTCTACAGTTGCTTGTTTTTTTTAATAGCTGCCCTTTTAATAGTTTGTTTGACAGAAATGTTCCTTAATAAGCCTTTATCTGAACGGGCTTTTCTGTGCTCTAAATTACTCAACTTTTTTTATAGTTCAATAATCTTTATTCAGTTTTCACAAAATATGCAAGATATTGCACCATTTCATGCTTTTTTCTTCAGAAATCTTTCTTCCTCCACATATTGCGTGAGAACTGTGACTTCCTTAATAATGTGGAACAACCACTAAGGTTTCCATTTACAGACCTGGCAAACTATTTTACAAACCTGTCTGAGATCGATACAGTTACCTAACAAGATATAAGGGGGAAAAAAAAACTGCAATCTGAGTGTTTATTGTATTGAAAACCTACTGATTCTGGGTAAAATGAAAATTACGTTTTTTTTATTTTGTTTCAAATGAAGATCCTCCCACGATTCTGAAATATATAACCAAACAAAATAACACGTAATATACTAGAGGTTCTGACAAAATGTTTGAATGAATTATTTAAATGGTTTTGAATGAATTCAAGGACTCATTAATAAATACTAGTTTCATTACTGGATGAATCAGTTTTTTATTTTTAACAAATCTTTTGAATTAAGGATTCAATGACAAATAAATTTAACAGTAACTTGTCGCCACCTAGTGGAATAAGATGTAATTAATGCGATTTGACGCGCCAAGTTCGTTTCAAGCGGTAGTTTGCTCTATTTTGATGGCTATCGTTACATCAGTGTTTATATACTAACCTAACTTGTATATCAGTACTTCTGCGACAATTTGAATATTTGTAACGCAGAAATAACTAATGTGCGGTTTAAAACTGCTCTCTCTGGCTCTGGCAGCACAAACGGGTTTGAATGTTCCCGTATGATTTTGCCAAAGGTTTAAATGCAGACGAATCATTGTCATTAATAAAATAAGATCGCGTGGGTTCTTGAATCGAGGTCGTGATCTTTTTACGATTAATCGTGCAGCTCTAGTGTTCAGCATATGTAAATGTGTCAACTTAGTAATGATTTATCTGATAGAATAAGAAAGATTTTTACAATGTTAACTTAAATGGCTTTGAAAAACACTGAAGCAGTTTGTAGGACTAACTTGACAAACATGTCAGGTGACTGTCATATGAAATGAGTAATTCCTACTGACTCTCTCTCTCTTCACAGGATGAGATCGAGTTTGGCTACATTGACTCTCCCCATCATAGGTTTCCTGTTGTACTGGATTCTCCTCGTGATGGAGAACTTCAGGATTTCCCCTACGAGTCCCTTCTGGTGAGTGAGACAGAACTAACCAAAAGCCTCAAAACGTAATTGACATTTGCTCACTCTCACATCATTCCAAACTTTTTCCCATTTTTATGATCACATGCTGAGCCAAAGATGTTTGAAATCAATCCATTGTATCACAGGGACCAGACTTTGGGTATGTGACACGGCATGCTTTGAACGAGGAGGTGAGCAGTCTGGACTCCTTTGGTAACCTGGAGGTTAGTCCACCAGTCACAGTGAATGGGAAAAGTTACCCACTTGGCAGGATTATCATTGGAGTGGCGTTCCCTACGTAAGTACCACAACTGTACCCTCCAACAGTAACCACAACTAGAAAGGAGCTCTGACATTATTTACTTGACTTCATGTTGTTCCAAACATGTAAAACGATTACCTATCAAGAATATTTGTGTTTTCTTGTAAGTGCAACAGGTGCGCGTAACATGACCCAAGTCGTCCAGGATTTCCTGTGGGCACAGAAGGTTCAAGAGCCAATAGCGCTCTATTCTGATTGGCTGGTTGTGGGTCATGTGGACGAGTTCATGACCTTTGTCCCAGCCCCTGACCGAAAGGTAAACCGATGCGAAAAAACGTATTTTTGAAATAAGTGTCTTATTGCTCGTCAAGGCTGCAGTCATTTGATCAAAAATAAATTGTTTTGTTTATATTTATTGTAATAACTTTGAAAATGTAATTTATTCCTGAGAGGCAAAGCATAATTACTCCAGTGTCACATGATCCTTCAGAAATCATTTCTTATCAATATTTTTTGCTTAATATATTTGTGGAAACCGTTTTGTGGGGTGGTAAGATTTATTGAATTTTATTTATCAAAGAATGCATTATTGAAATTAATACTTTTATTCATCAAAATTGACACAATATTACTGTTTTTACCACTTTTATCAACAACTTTGGTGAGCATTAGAGACTTCTTTCAAAAACCGTACCTAATTATTCCAAACAAATAACTGTTCTTATTCTTGCAGTATGTAGTATGTAACTCAGTTTTGACCATTTTATCATTTAACCAACAAGACAGTTTGAATCGAGACATTTGTACAAAATTAGATAATGTTCGGTTACTGGATGTTATTTGTAGACTCAATCATGCAAAAACAATGTATCATGCTACCATTTGAAATGTGTATTATTGCATTATGCATAATGTCTCACATCCTTCTTTTAAATGGTAGGCAGCATATACTATGCCAGTACTCCATTTTGAGCTCAGCCAATGTTTTTAAACTACTCAAAACAATGCGAGTTGTAATGTTTTAACTGTTCAGAAATTCCGATTGCTGCTGGCCAGCCCTGACGCCGGATACAAAGTTTTCAAAAGCTTACAAAACAAAGGACATGGAAAACTGGAAATGTTTCCAGGTAAACGCTCACTAATTTTCTTTTTCAAAAAAAGTTTTTCACTATCCACCAAAGTTCATATTGTAGGTAACATTTTTACTTGAACAGGAATGCCAGAGGCCATTTCTGTTAATGAGATCCTGAGTGACAAAAAGCTACAGGCTGAAAACCGATATGTGCAGGTCAGTGAACCAAGTTCATAAATTACGTATGGTATTAAGATGCATTTTGTATCCAAATAGTCATATATATATATATGACAGATTGCTGCAGATCAGTCTAGTGTTACAGATCTGTCTTTTCTATGGGAAATAATAAAAATGGAATTCTATAATCTTTCACTCAGAGCTGTATTGACTGGAACAGGGATGTGCTGAAGAAAGAACTGGGGTTGGATGATGAGGACATCATTGATTTGCCAATCCTGTTTAAAGTGATAGAAGAGAAGGAATCGATCCCTAGGGCCGTGGCTTACTACCCCGACATGGTACAGGATATTTTCACACCACCTTATTGAAAGTCCATTCACATTTTGACCACTTGCTTTTTCTTTTACTGGAAAATGTACACTATACACTACTGTTCAAAAGTTTGGGCCTCAGTAAGACTTGTCTGTCCACACCAAACGCGACAAAATCAATCACAAATCACAGCCAATCAGAAAAGCGAGTGGGCGGAGTCTCTCTGCAAGCTCACTGCACTTGCATTTTATATAATTTATTCCTGCAATAGTTGAATTTTAAGTATCATTACTCTAGTCTTCAGTGTCACATGATCCTTCAGAAATCATTCTAATTCGCTGATTTGCTGCTCAAGAAATATTTCTTATCAATGTTGAAAACCGTTGTACATGGCTTGATGTGAAGTACCATTAACCTATTCTACCGATAAGCTACTTGAGTTTGACATTATAGTTTTCCATCACATTTACTTTTTTTTTGTTTGTTTGTTTGTTTGTTTTTAATGCACTATCTGCATAATAATGTATAATTCACCCTTAGGTGAACATGATCGTGTTGGGGAACCAGCTAGGCATCCCAAAACCTTTTGGGCCCCAGATAAAGGGCCAGTGTGCCCTGGAGACAGAGATGAGTTCTCTTCTGGAGCCTCTAGGCCTCAAATGTACCTTCATTGATGACTTTGCCTCGTACCACAAACTACTGGGTGAAGTTCACTGCGGTTCCAACGTCCTTCGAGAACCATCCCCTTTCAGATGGTGGAACCTAGACCTGTAAGAGAGAGAGAGAGAGAGAGAGAGAGAGAGAGAGACTAGGAAGAGGAGAGACCTGTCAAGTGCCTACTGTCTACAGGTGTTTTAACTAGTTAATTCTAGCAATAAACAATGCATACAATCTTAACCTTTAAACAAAATGGGATAATTAATCTAAAATGGAAACTCTCATCATGTACTCACCCTCAAGTTGTTCAAGCAGCTCTTTTCTATATAATGACAAGGTGCAGTCAAGCTCCAAAAAAGGATGAGAAAGTACCCCCAAAGGAACTTCTATCACTATACACTAAGTGTTCTGAACTTGTACAACAGCTTTCTGTAAGGAACAGAAACTTAAGTGCCTATTCAGTGACAATCGCCTTTTGTTGCACCCCACGTAGAGGTTTGAGAACTTTAGATTTCAGCAAATGCGAGAGCAATTTGTATACTTTTGGAATGACACTACTGTGAGCAAATGAGAACAATTTTGTGATCTTTAATAAACTTTTTATTTTTTTTTAATTTTTAACTTTACTCTGACAACCAGGCCTTGTTTGAGCAGTATAGCTATTTCTCAGGCTGCAGTGGTGCTGCTTCAGCATTTCTAAAAAATAAAAATTAAGGGCTTACAATTAGGAATAATGCTTTGAAAAGTGGTTCATATTATGCTTAAAAAAAGATGTTTAAAATGAATGTTCACTCTGTGTTGCCTCATTAATAATGACTGAGAAATTCATTTTATAATTGGTGATTTGTTTTCTTGGATGATTTTCCAAAGTAATATACATTAAAGTAATAAATAAACATTTCATGAACCCTTGGATCTTTATTAAACATGATTTATCTTGTTTTATTACAAAAAAAAAAGGAGAAAACGTCTTATTTACAGTAAAACATTTCATAAAAGTAGCATAATAAGCACTTGTAAAAGAACACAATCACTTGCAAAAAGCAGTCGGTGTTTGTTTGGAATGAGTTTGTGCTTAATGTCGCAAGCATGTGCAAACGCATTATGTACAGTTGACCATCAGCACAGATTTAGGGCTCTAACAGCTTTAAGTATGGATTCAGCCACCCAAAAATATTTTTCCCTTCTCCATGTAGTTTTATAAATATCACCCCTGAAAGTGCCTAAACAGCACTATTTATAAGCAAAAATCCCTCAAAAAATTCTACTGTACCTCTTCAAACAATGAACTGAGATATTAGTCATACAAAAAGTACCATGGTTACTCGTTTTTGAACATGGAACCTAGGTAATGCCGTGTTTCTACTATTATGGTAATACCATGGTATTCTTTGACATGAGTATCATATACAGTAAATAGCATGGTATCTTAAGGAGTTGTATTTTTTTTTTTGCAAATATTTTATTTTATTAGATATGTTGCTAGTGACTGAGGTTTTTAATGTCACAGCATGGGATATCACATTTACAGCTCATATGATTGGCTCAATTTTTAAAAAAATAAATAAATAAATGTATCCAAAGCCAATGAGATGAATGGGAATGCTAACAGATAGCATTAACAACAGTACAAAGTGAAGAACTGAAACATTGAATATATGATCTGAAATGGACAGGGTTTTGTCTGAAATAATCTTAGCATTAATAAAATATGTATTTGAAAACACCATAGTACACCATTTTCTATGGAACATCAAGCATCCTTTGAGTATATTCTGACCTAGTGTTTTAGTGTCCATATCCACTAACGTATATGTCTCATCAGTTTTACATTCATATAGCTCACTTGCCATATAAGCTAAAAAGGCTTCAGGCTATCTGACTTCAATCCACACAGCAGGCTTTAAAACATGAAACTACAAACAAGAAGCTACTACATTAGTGTACAGTTTACACACACGTCAGTTTTACCACAAGAAGCTGTGGCCATACAAAATATGTTGATCAGTAAAACAGCATAATCTTAATAAATAATATTTAAAAACATATACAGCATCTCACACCTGATCTATTTGCTTTGTCATAAATTATAATGCCTATGCCGTGTTTATTGGACAGGATCTGTAATGGCATGGGCGCCAAACACCAGAAGAAACACCTAACCGAAGAACAACATTTAACATTTACCTATATTCATTTTCAACATCATTACTCATTATTGACACAAAACGCAACAAAACAGAACCACACATGGATGTGTATTACAGTGCTTTGCCAGGTTCGTGTATATTTTAAGCATGATGGGTTTAGGTTGAACCTTATTTGTTATTCTGAAAGATGTCGAAAGCTTGTGATAGTCTACCAACCCCTGTTACTTAAAGATCTGCACACCACAGTGAGCCTCAATAAATAAATAAATATGTCAAATAAAACACAAACCCACACAATGAGGGCCAGTGTGAGAGAGACACAGAAAGAAAGAAAGAAAGAAAGAAAGAGTCCTATGATAAGGCCATAATAATCATGCGTGATTGATTTCCCAGCCTGCAGCTCTTCTCTGTTCTTCTAGACGTGTATCAGCCTTCAATACACACCAGGCAGGTTTGCTATTTTGCATACAGACCAACAGCCACATGACAGAAGATAAAGGGGTGGTGTCCTTACGAGAGCGCGCTGATATTCTGATGCACACTTGCCGACTGTACGCCGCGGGGCTGTAACTAGTGCTGCACTCCCCTTCAAATCCGTGTCTCTAGAGGAACTTGTGAGCACACTGAGAGTCTGCTGCGAAGGGCTGCTAATGAAAATGCTGAGAATAAGACATTTTATTAATGAGAATAAGCTATATGAACACATCTATGTGTATATATACACACACACACACACACACACACACACTATCATTCAAAAGTTTGAGGTCCGTAAGATTAGTTTAATATTTTTAAAGTCTCTTCTGCTCACCAAGGCTGCATTTATTTGACAAAAATGCAATGTATTATATTATTTACTGTGTATTATTATCACAATTAAAATAACTGTTTTAACTGAAAAATAACTGATATTAAAATTACATTTTTGTTTTAAAATGTAATTTATTCCTGTGACGCAAAGCTGAATTTTCAGCATCATTACTCCAGTCTCAGTGTCACATGACCCTTCATAAATCATTCTAATATGCTGATTAGCTGCTCAAGAAACATCATCAATGTTGAAAATTATTATTATTATTGTTATATTATTATTATTTTTTGTGGAAACCATAACAGTTTTTGTTCAGGATTCTTTGATGATTTTAAAAGAACAGCATTTACTTGAAATAGAATTTTTATTAATTTAATGTCATTTATAAATTAACATTAGATCAAATGAATGAATCCTTGCTGAATAGAAGTATTAATTTCTTTTTTAAAATCAGTAACTTTTTTATAAGGTCTCATTTGTTTGCATTAGTTTATGCTTGAACTAACATGAACTTACAATGAGCAATATATTTGTTACAGCATTCTTCAACCTTTGTTAATGTTAGTTAATAAAATGTTCATGTTACTTCACAGTGCATTAATTAATGTTATTAACTTTTGACCTGATGAAAAAGTTAATAATAATAATAATGGAAATATTAAAATTAAATTAATAATAAAATATTAATAATAGTAAATGTTGATTAGTAAGTGCTGTACAACTATTCTTCTTCATTAGCTATTGTTAACTAATCTAGTTAACTAATATTAACAAATGAAAACTTATTGGATAGTGTTACTGGAAATCTGAAATCTAACTGGCCCTTAAACTTTTGAACTGTAGTGCAATTTTATAAATGTCATGCTACATTACAAATAAAACATAACAATCATAAATGAGGCCATTAAGAGGTATGAAATTAAATGACACAACCATATAGGTCCCATAAATAAATCATCATAGATCCTCATTTTTGCTTTTCCTAACCTGTTGATGGATATCCATGAAGTCATCTACAGCCAACAGGACAGCTAGCAGTTCTGTGTAAGACAAACACACACAGATGATTTAGTTGACTAAACAAAATACCAAGATAAACTACATAAACAGAGCAATTTCAATAGGGTCATTGGGCCTTCATTAGATCAGGTGATCAAGAGCAGTTATACAGGAGAGAGAAAATGGTCATGCTATGACTAAAAAGGGGAATCAAGGATGTTAATCAACATGATATAAATTTAAATTTTTAGCTTCTCACCACCTTCCACCTTTCCCCTGACAACCTTTATTCTGCTCTGGCTATTAGACTATATAAACATCATCTTTAGGACTAGAATATTTTCGACGCCAAGCACGTTTCTTACCGAGTGTTGTCTCTCTGTTTTTGGACGTAGAGGTTCAGACTGCTGTCGAATGGGACCTACAGTGAAACGGACGACTGTTAAAGCCTGGACACAAATACAAACTATATGAACTGTACCGCAGTGACAAGGTGACAATCAATGTTGCTATCCTTCTAGCTAAACATGAAATGAAGCTTAAACAAAATATTAGATGCAAAACTTAAACTTAAAAAAACCAAAATGAATATGAGAAATGTTGCCCTTGCGACTAAGTGAAATAAAGAAGTTTCATCTGAAGTAATGAGTAAAACTAAAATAAAAATGAAAGCAAAATAGAAATATTTAAAAGAAAAAAAAGAAAAATGACAAAAAAAACCCACTGAAAATATAAAAATAAATGCTAATTGAAAATATCAATAACTAATCAAGTACAGCTGCACAATGGGCAAAATTATTCTAAAACAACTCTTCAATGTTTTCCAGTTCTCACTTCTGAGTGAATATTTCTCTTCAAGTAAAAATAACACATCAAATAATATTACTGTCACAGTCACGTTTAGTTCAGTCTTGTCTTGTCTTGTTTGGTCTTGTTTATCAGTCATTATCATCACCACCTGTTATCACTTTCTGTCTAACCACCATCAGCTGTGTTTCATTTTCATCAGTGTATTTAAGTTCCTGTCTGTTCTTCAGTCATTGTCGGTCGATGTTTGTGCGTAGCACACCGTTTCATGTTTCTCTCAGCATTAAACCGGTTTATTGTATCTCTACCATTGTTGCCTGTTCCTGTCTTCGGCACCGACGTTACAATTACAGTGGGAAGTGGTGATTTTGTTTGTGATATATCATGATAATCTGTTTTTTTTTTTGTCCTTTATCTTTGAGAAACATGACATTGGTATTGTTAGCATCATGTTCTACTGTTTGAGCTAATGCTAAAGCTATACAGGCGTAAAATAAGCAAATATTGTCTTCTACAGATTTAAGACAGGGGTTCCCTGTGTAACATTTACAGTGAAAAAATGTAGCGATTCTTTTTAAAAACATAACAGATCTTTCTTTTCAGAAAATGTAGCTATTCTTTTTTAATAAATGTAGATTGTTTTTGAATAAATGTGTGGGTTTTCAATAAATCTAGTGATTCTGTAACACTTTACAATATGGTTTATTAGTTAACATGAACTACTAATGAACTGCACTTGTACAGCATTTAATAATCTTTGTTAATGTTCATTTCAACATTTACTAATATATTATTAAAATCTTGTTACCATTAGTTAATACACTGTGAACTAACAGGAACAAATAACAGTAACAAATGTATTGTTAATGATTCGTTCATGTTACTTATCTAATGTTTAACTAATGAACCTTACTGTAAAGTGTTGCCAAAAAATGTATAAACTCAAGTAGCGATTTCATTGAATAAATGTAGCAATACTTTTTGAAAATGTAGCGATTCATTTTGAATGGATGGATTGATTTCTTCTTTTTTTTTTTTTAAATGTATTGATAGCTTTTGAATAATAATATCAATGTGTTTTAAATGTAGCATTTCCTTTTGAAAAATGTAACAATTCTTTTTAAAAATGTAGCGATTCTTCTCAACATATTTCTATATAGTCATACATATCATATATTATACAGTCAACATATTTCTGGCCTCCTCAATGTAGCGTTTAGACACACAAAAATAATATAACACCAATTTTTCCTAAGTCAAACATTTAAATTATCATGATGTAATTCTGTTAATATCACAATATTTGTTGGGAGGTGAAATGTTTGTTATATCTCACCGTGTGAACTGCTCTGACTAGCACTACCAGAGCCGTCTTCCAACCACACAGCGCTGTATGGAAATGAATCTCGTTTGTGAGGCGTACCGGCTGAAGACAAACTCTCCTGTTTTCCAGAAAAATGAAAAACATATGCAAACAACGGAACGAGTCAGTCTTGCCAAGTTATCTAGGTATATTGATATGTCTGTTCAGGCAATTAAATGCAAACTTCAATATGCCCGCATGCATTTGGCTGCAAATAGTACAGGGGTTTAAGTACAGGTCGTCTTCTCTGCCTTTCAGTTTTTATGTATACGCTAGATTTTTATCAAAAGACAACAATTTGAGCACAATGTAGCTATCGATTAAGCATAACATGAGTCAATGTCATGAATTAAAGAAAGATGAGTCATAGGTGGATGTGGCCGCACCAGTCCCGTGTCGTACTCCTCTGTCGCTTCATGTTCCTGTTCGTTCTCCTCCAGCACGCTGGTGAAGCTGCTAGCATTGGACGAGGAACGAGAAAGGTCCTGAGACTCTGGGATAGAAGGAGCTCGACAGCACAGGGCGGAACTACAGTACAAACACAAACACATATGCAAATATATAAGGTCAAATGATTCCGAAATAATTACCTTAAAGTGCTTCTATTGTCCTTTTTCAGATTTAATCTTTCACGTAGTGTGTGATATAGCTGTTCAAGGTGCACGAAAGATCAAGGTGCACGACCAATGGAGTTATTGTCCGCCACAAAAAAAGAACCGATTATGAACGGTCTTAAACGAATCGTCCATAATTCCGGTCTCACTTCCTTCAAGAATCTATGTAGGTTTGTAACAAATTTGCATAATTGTCTGCCTATGAACAGCATCTATTTTGGCCTGCTCTCAAACACTGTAGATGTGTCTGAGGCCTTGTTGAGAAGATGCTGTTTTCTGCACTGCTAAAGCAAATCCACTCTGGATTACTTGACACTGCGTATCAAGCGCTGAGGAAGATCCAGAGCTGAAATTCAGCCTGAGCCATCTGACCAATCAGAGCAGAGCAGGCTCTCGGAAACGAGGGGTTTAGAGAGACCGAATCTTTGATAAAACTGTTTCAGATACTGTGAGAAAAGAGATGATGCTGCAATGTATATTATGAGAAAATTAAAGTGTTTGGGATGCATGTAAACCTATTGTAGGGATGCATAACATAGCAAAGTAGGGGCACTTTAAATGTTAATTATTAGATGCATATTCTTTTTGATTTCGATCAACACATCACCAAATACAAATCATCTGCACATTCAAAATAAAAGGTGCTCATTTTTTGACCTTTGCACTAGCTATTCTGTCCATGTGGTTAAAAGGTGTAGCTTGGGCTGTATTTTGCTTTTGCATAATGATAATGGAGTATGTTTTGACAGTTTCTCAACACATTCATAGCAGTTCAAAGAAGCTGTATTATTAATGACTAATGACTCATTGATAAACTAGTAAAACTATAACAATTGTTTGAACTAATATAAGGGAAAACAAATATCTATTATTTGCAGTTGGGAGTGGTTTTGTGTAGAGGGTAATAAAAAATATGAACGTAACAAGGAGAGGTCTGTGAGCAAACACAGTTGTTCCCTTTGAACAAATAACTGAACCTCAGGTTGGACACTTTACTTACTACACGTGAATTTGATATTCAACTTTGATGATATTTAAATACATACATCTACCATTCAAAAGTTAGGGTCGGTGAGACTTTTTATGTTCTAGAAAGAGCATAAAATATTTCTAAAAATGAAATGTATATTGAGCAGCAAATCAGCATATTAGAATGTTTTCTGAAGGATCATGTGACACTGAAAACTGGAGTAATGCTGGTTTTGTTTAGCCATCACAGGAATAAATTACATCTTAGTTATTTTAAACTATAATACGATTTCACAATATTACTGTATTTATAATCAGAGAATCAGAGACTTCTTTCAAAAACATAAAAAAAACCTTGAAAAGTATCATTTGTGCATATGGATACAAACATACTACTAAAAAAATAAGTCGATAAAAGACAATTAATTCACATGATGATAGACATCTTTCCTGGAATGGAAAGATCAGATCATATGAAAAATGTCAGGGAAAAAACTGGATATCCATTCGCAGTTTGGGGTTAAAGGAAGGCCCTGCACTAGAGCGTGATTACATTCATTGGTGCTCACCCAATCTTGCTGGTCTGCATCTCAGGTGAGCTGTGATTGGACGAGTTGTCTAATCTGAGGTCTTGAAAGGTGTGTCCACCATCACATGCCCTCTGTAGGCTAGGGGACACCTCTCGACTGCTAGAACATAATGATAAACACATCTTAATTATTGTTTTCAGAACTGCAGTTTTTAAATTAGCCTTATTCAATAACAAAATTGTGAATTATTATTTTTTTTTTCAGATTTTTCAGATACTTACTGACCTTAACACACTAACGAGAGTGTAATCTTTTAATATTTCCTGTTTTATGGTTTTCTTGTCACAAGACGACTTTCATGCATGTCGGTTACTACACAATGAGTTAAAATTAGTGGACAACAGCTTTTCAAATATTACTATTAATTTTAAAACTTTATTAAGAAATGAATTATGCAAAACGACTTAAAGTGTCTTCGCCCCCCCAAGAATTTCTGCCTTTAATTTTTTATTTGTTATGAAGACAGAATGTCCATGTTGACATTTAAAAAATAAAAATAAAAATAAATTTATAAATAAATTTTCAAAGAAGTGCTTTGAAGTAATGAACTGCATTTGAATGTATTTTTGAATACATTCATAACCTTATCATACAACAGGAAGCCATTGTATGTTACCTGTTCATCTTACCTTCTTTCCTGAACTTCTTGTATGTTCTCAATCCCAATGGCACTGCTCCTCCTGGAACTGAACGGACCAGATTTCTTACGGGTTGGGCTTTTCCCAGGAATAATCAGGGACTGTGGAGAAATCACAACTGGGTCAGATTTTGATTCAAATTATTAGCCAGTGCTAGGCACTTTTATATATATATTTTTTACACTTTACAATAAGGTTCATTTGTTAACATGATAATAATGATAATGAACTGCACTTATACAGATTTATAAATCTTTGTTAAATGTTAATTTCAACATTTACTAATACATTATTAAAATCTTGTAAACATTTGTTCATGCGCTGTAAACTAACATGAACAAACAATGAACAACTGTAATTTCATTCTTTCACTAATGTTCAACTAATGAACCTTATTGTAAAGTGTTACAATTTTTGGTCTTACCATTTTATTCATTTTACAAACATTGGTTACAAACATTCTTCCAAATATCTTCCTTTGTGTACAGCAGAAAAAAAAGAAATCTATACAGGTTTGGAACAACTTTAGAATTTTCATCCTTGGGTGAACTATCCATTTTTACTGTCACTCAGATAAGATCTGTACATGAAGTCTTGCGGTGTAAATGCAGAGTATATGACCTTGAAAACAGGTCCAGATGGGAAAATGCTGGTTTAACAAATCTGACTGCAAATTTACAGTTTTGCACACATTATCTGGTTCCTGGGACAGTTGTTTCAAACACACTAGCACATTTGGATGGCTGATAGGCTGTTATGTCAACCTGTCATGAAAGGCTCTCTCAGTTATTGCTGTTGCTCTAGTTGTCATAGCGATGGAGATGGGACGGTCACTTGTGGAGAGCCCCATCTGTTCCACCGACCACCGTCCAAACAGATCATAAGGGCCGATTACACATCAGTTTTTATCTCTTTTAATGGTGAAATGATGAAGATCAGAAATGGCAGGAGAAGAACTGGTCTACCATCAGCACAGATGTGCCATGATGACACAAGCACTCAAGGGTCAAACCCACTTGGAGGGCACAGCGGATGCCAGCTGCGACTCTGCCAGTCTCAGAGATCAGAGGGCATGAAAACGGGCACAAACTACAGCTGGCACACTGTTTTGGGGCATCTCATGACAGCCTGCATTTTTTTGTGTGTGTCTTTATACCATATAGAGAAGGATCTTCATACTCACAATTCCAGGTGTTTTGGGAGTTTCTGGTGGGTTATGTGTAAAACTTCCACTGTGGCTGGTGGAGACGGTGTGTGGTTTCTTGTTACTGAGGCCCATAGCATCCATAGATTGACTTCTATTGCGGATAACCCGCTAGAAAGAGAAAAACAATGCATATGCATCACTGTAACGCAACACTAGAGGGCACAAGAACTGCTTCTATGAGACACAGGAGAGCTGGAGAGAGTAAAGGTCAGTGAAACAGAGAAAGTGGCTATGTTTAGACTAGCATACTACATAAATTACAGCAGTTTCAATAGACGCAGAATACCAGATGAGCTCATTCATTTGCCAAAATGTGGTAAATAAGTAATCCACAATGCAATGTGCTCAATTTCCACCATTTTATTTGACTAATTGACCTGTGTAAGATGTTTTTACACAAAAATTACAACAAAACTGTTATGTACTGCTGTTTGAAACATGAATTGTTCCCCAATGCATACTGTTTAACATACAAAGGTTTGGGGTCAGGGAGTGTTTTTTGCAAGAAATTAATACTTACAACTTCTACTTAACCAGAATGCATTAAATAGATCAAAAGTTACAATAAAGACATTTATAATGTTACAGAAGATTTCTATTTCAAATAAATATTGTTTAACTTTCTGATAACAGGTTTCTTGAGCACCAAATCCTAATCTCACATTGATATTCACCAGAACTCTTTTGTTATACATTAACATCATTTTGTCAGTAAGTAATTGAACAAATACAAATCCTTATTTTTAGTTAGAGATTCAAAGGGTTTCTACCTTGAAAGACTCAAAGAAGCCTCCACCTCCACCTCCTCCATTCTCTAGTTTGTCATCGTCTCCTCCCAGTCCCATCATGGACTGGCTGTTCATGTGCAGCTCCTCGTATAAAGTCTCCAGCAGAGCAGAACGTGTCCTCTCCTGGACAACAAAGAGATTTTTAAAGTAGTATGCAAGCCGATGCTCCCACACGAACATAAACACACACATTAATGCCCTTCTCACCTCCAGCTTGGCAAACTTCTCTGCTTTATAGCAGGAATATTCAGCATTGATCAGTTTGGTCAAGAGGAACTCATGAAACTCTGGACTCTGAACAAAACACAATGAACAGTGAATAAATTAGATTTATACAAAGATACAGTTTGATTTTTTTTTTTTTTAGATAAACTATATATCAATTCATCAAGCCATGTCGCTTACAATTAAGCTAACAATCTATATTTGCAGAAGAATTGTTTATATTGATTTCATTATAAACTATATTTAATAATATTGCTTGTCACCATTTTATAGAATAATTTTTAAATATAAAATCCAGAATCCCCAGAATGTATTTCAATATGGTATAACTGAACTAAGAGTACTTGGCACTTATTGGCATATGAAAGAAAAAAATACTTCATGAATAAACATCAATGGTTGAAGGATGTGTAGAACTTTGTGATAGAATTTCAGGACAGAGATTCCATGTGGAACTAGTCATATGACATTTATGTCGGCTGCAAATATGGACCTTTTTAAAGACAGCTGGGTCTGGGAGGGCAGGACCAAAGAAAGGCACATCATCTCTTGCAGTCACAGACACCTACAATAACATAAAATAAATCAGAACAGATATCAGGAAAGCTTCCAAAACAGATCCTTAATTCTCTCTCTTTTATTCTCTGCACAATAAGCCATAAGTGACTAATATAGTATTACTGGGAATCATCAACGCATATTGATTTTTAACAAAAAACAACTCAGTCGCTCCAAGTAAGAATGTGAGGAATTCCAATAACAAAGAAATGATTCATAGAATCCATGGCTTCAGTTTGAATGATTCAAACAGGATTAATTAATTACCTTATACAGGACGTTATCAGTGCAGGCGTTCTCCACTTGCACCACAACGTAAGCGTGAAGGAAGTTTGATGCGATCATATCAGGTACAAATGGTGTGTTTTCTTCTTGGAACACAATTGCCACAATGTCATTTCCTATATGCCTCTTCCTCTGGAGCTGAAATCAAGTCAACAAAATTGTGAAGTAATAAGAGGAAGCTGCCCATAAGGTCTGTACAACTAATTTTAGATTCACTTCTTTGAAAAGACTGGCAAGAAAAGAAACCTGAACTGAAAACTAAAACAGACCAGACTCTTGAAAAGTTTATGTTTGTGGTCTCCAAGAGAATCAACACTGTTATGCCAGTTTATGGTAATACTTTCATGCCAGTTAAGCACACTCCATATTGTTGCACTGAAATTTTACTTTTAATTTTGGCTCTGACTGGCCTGGAAACTTTTAACCAAAACTGAGTGTGACAATATGCAGTTTTCTACATATTTTCATCCAAAATCAATGGAGAAAAATATGAAGATGTTACTCGTACTGTAACTAAATAAACTTTTAATTCCCATCAACATGTTTATTTAGTTACGAGTAGTCCTTATGAGAGTCTTTTTGTAACTTATTGTAAATGAAAATTTGCAGGAAAAAAAATAGTCCACCATTAGATTTATCTAACAACGTCATTTTCCCTAGCCAGGTGCTAAATGAAACTTCTTGATAAATTGAACATTAAAACAAACAGTCAAATTCTGCATAAAGAAAATGATTTTACATGTTGTATTATGAGCACATTCCTTATTGTTTCAGTACAGTTTTTCTTAGGATTTTAGGTTGAAATATGGTGAAATAGACCTGGTATGTTCTTGATATGCTTTGTGAGATTCGCCCTTATACTGAATATTGGATCATAATATCATACATATTGCAGACAAATTTGTGTTTTATTACACCAACGATGTCAAAGCCCTGGCTTTCAGAACAATAATTAAATTTATACTTGATTTAACATGCGACAAAAGAGTATTAGCATTCTGTGGGGTGTCAATTTTATCTCCCATAAACCTTCAAAGGTTTATTCGATTAGCTTTCCTCAGTTGAACCGCACGTTGGCTCGTCTTCACAGCTTGCTCATAAATACTTATTAGAGAGTACAGTCATACCAGAAAAACAGTTCAGACATTCAAAATTTCAAAAGAAAACTGCTCGTCTTACTCATCAAAGTGTTCAGGAAATTAATAAGACATACTGATGCACGTTTACAGCCCTGTGGCGAACATCATAGTCAAAACGATGTTATCAGACAGAAACAAACCATTTTAGCGCAAAAACAAATTTGTCTCTGCCAGCCTGGAGGCCATTACCATATCACTATATGGTCCTGTAGCTCTCATATAATATCACATATCTGGTACAATAGTGATTAAAAAGCAGCAGGTGAAGAGTCTGTTCCCATATGTTCTCTCTGGCCTCTGAGGTACCATATTGAAGAGGGTGCGTTTTAGTGGCCAGCATTGTAAGAGGGCAGTCTGTGCTGAAACCCCTAGGTAATGTTCTCCCTGGGCAAAGCAAAACATGCATGACAACAGATGGGATCAGTCCTGTGCACTATGTGGTTTACTTGCTAATTAACGGAGCATGCTGTCGGTCAGTGCTTTGGCCAGCATTGGGCAAACATCTGTGGGGGGTTGCAAATGGTTATATTCCCAAAACTAACACTAACGGTGACATCAAACAATATCCCAGAATGTTACTGTTTTGTCATTTATTTATCCATATTTGCCCACCTTCTAAGGGTGACCAATGTGACGATACCAGCATTTCCCCCAAACATTTTGAGCACTGTTGAGAGGATTCTTAAACACCTCCGATTGGTCATTTTGTTCACGTGCTCAACAGATATGTCTGTGATTGGCTACAACCCTAGACTAAATGTTTATTTAGTTAAAGGGGTCATGACATGGATTTTTTTTAAACGATTTTAATATGTTCCTTCATTTATAATGTTAAAAAAGTGCACAAATAAATAAATAAATATATATGCGGAAATATTATTATTTTCAACCTTCATTCTGACCCTCAGTCTGAAATGATCCATTTCTAAGGGGCGGCTCCTTTAAGTCTTGTCAGTAAACTGATTGGCTACCGTCATTACATATGAAACAGTATCAATGGCCACTCGCTATTGCAAGTAGGTGTTTTGAAAACATTAGCTATATAAAATTGTCATATACAGACAAAGAATTATGAAAGAATTTACGTTTGTGATGCAGCTGCTGTCAGATCTAATACAGTTGGCCGCTTCATCTTTTAATAAATATTTCTCTCCAACACACTGTGCCTTGTTCACAAAACAAAATGCTGCGAACAAACATAATCTTCCGACGTTATCCTGGCTGCCATTAAAATAAACCCTCCACTTGTTTCTGACACCGGATCCTTCTGAAGTCTGTACAGAGACGCAAAAGAGCTGTTTAAACTGTACGAGTTAAAACGAACATTCTTTCACTCTTCTATTTGTCGTGTTGTCGGTAGACTCAAACGCATGGACTGGAGTATGTCAGAAAGTGAATGGGCATTTGTATACTGTATCTAGTGTAGACAGCGTCAGAGATTATAATGGGTTCTATTTGACTTTGATGCGACGCGACACATCCAGTGTAGGCAAATGTCAGTCGTTAAGTGACTAAATACCAGTGGGCGGGGCCTATGGTGCAATGATGTATAACTATTCATCGATGTCTTGCTCTGAAGGCAGTCATATTCAAATGTATTTGTGAAACTGCATATGAAACGAGCCGTTTTTGGAGTTTGACTAAATAAATGCTTCGTTCATAATGAGGAGGATGCTTTATGTTCTGAAACTTGAAAGATGTTTTAATGGCACAAAGAACTCTAATATGTCAAAAGATCAAGTCAAATTTGATATGTTATGACCCCTTAAAACAGGAATCTGAAATCTAAGGAATCTGAATCAAGTAGAATCTGATTTTTTTTTTTTTTACTGATAGTGAAACAAAACAAAAACTAAAAAAAATACAACCAGATGGGAAAAAAACAAAAAAACAAAAAGCAAAACAAAGCACATGAGGAATTACCTGCTGGGAATCACCCTCAGTGTATGGCAGTTTTGTGGACACGTGGAACATTATCTCTTTATTGTGGAAGTTATGGTAGACAGACTCAGTTCCTGTCTGGCCATGTGTCACATCCAGGCCACCACGAAAGCTGCATTACGAAACAAGGTCAAAAAGCTCTGATTTAGTTTATTAATATGTTTAACATAAATATGTCAGCTGTCAAACAATGCTGCGACAACATTCAAATCAATCACGGCCATTACTCAAAATGTAATCCTGATCTAGGAAAATTAAAGGAAAATGATAATATAATAAGATAAGTTTCCAAATGACACCACAACAACAACTCTCCAGATAACCCTAAAATGTGACTGATTGATAGGAATGTTGTTCCAGCACCAGGAAATAAAAAGTCAACTCAAAGTCATACCCTTTAAAATCATGAAGTTCAATCTTCTCTCCCAAGAACTCCAAAAACTCAACAAAAGCTGGACTTTCCTCATTGTTTCCAAATAGTTCCTCTTCTGATGTCTGTAGAAGAGAGAACATATTTGCGGCGCCATTTATAAAAATTAAGTATGGTATAAACCAGGAACATAAAAACACTGAAAGGGGATCTGACCTGCGCAAATTTCTGGTAGATGACTCCAAACTTGAAGTTGTTACTGATGACATGCTCATCAAAGGTAACAATGAGTCTGGATGCCTGGAAACGGGTTACAAAATGAATGTCGGCGTATGAAAATGACATGTTTTTTATTTAATTTGATGTGCCTGTTCTAGCTTACCTTTGGGTATAAGACGGGATAAAATCTGTCCACATTCACCTCTTCACAGACAAGCTTGGGAGAAAAGACAATTAAATGAGTGATTCTAATCAAATATAATATTAATATATTTAGTCATCATATTAAGTTTATCTTCTTATTGAGATAAAATAAATGGACTTCAAAGTCACTTTTTCTAACATCTCATTTGCATTGGACATTTCTCAGCACATGCAATGAATTAAATTAAATTAAATTAAATTTATATTTCTCATTGCCAAAAGTCATTAAATTAACAAATATTATTATTTAATACATTTGTATTGAATATTTTTTTAATCCAATGGCAGCCATAAAACATTCCTCTCAGCTCAACCTACCTTCGCCATCTGGACAACATTAGGGAACTCGGTCAGACAAGAAATTGGTATCACATCATGGTAGGTTTTAAACTTTGACCTAGATTTGAAAGTCAAGAAAAAAATGGTAAATTTTACAGTATATTACAAACTATTCAAAGTAACATTATAAAAAAAATAGCATCAACCGCTAAACATCACATTGGATAAAAGCGTCTGCTAAATGCATGAACGTAAATGTAATTTAAATGTTATATATAGCAGGAAAGATAGAGACAGACAGTGAGAGAGAGAGAGAGAGAGAGAGAGAGAGAGAGAGAGATGAATGGCAGTTCAACAATCAAAAAGTAGCCAGGTGAATCACTCCAGCATTCACAGGTGCCCTTGTCAATTATCTTACAGCTCGCGCGTAACATTCAAAGAGACCCTGAAGAGCTCCCTTTATAAAAGAGAGGCTTTATACAAAGATCAGCTTCTTTCTGACATGTACACTGTCTCCTGTTCCCATCCCCATCATTAAAGCGCCTCGAGACCTTCATAAAAAGTGAACAATGAGAGAATATGTGACAGAGGAGAGTGGATGTGAATATCACTGCAACAGGGTTGTGCACCATTCAAAACTGAATTGAGAATATCTTTAACATTCCAATTTGACTTCTTAAACTGGATTTGAATTGAAGTAGCAAAAAGGATGCAGAATTGTATATCGAATGTAAGGAATAGCATTAAAAAATGGGTTTTCTTCTGAGAACTGAGACGCATATTTTGTGAACTTTTACTGTACAGTACATCAGCAATTTTCTTTTATGTATCTTAAGGTATTTTAGGAGAAAATATTCTCAGATAAATGTATTAATGAAACACAACTCAGAATTCAAAACATCAAAGCAATACATTTTTCATTTGGGAAGAGACAAGAGCATGCGTGTTTGAAGTACCTAAACAACAGTCGAAGATGCTCCTGGTCTCCAATCACATCATATTTCACCGAGAAGACCAGGTGTCCGAGGGCGCTGTCCACGGAGTAATAATTAAAGTGCTCCTGGGGTAGAGTTAAAAACAGACATAAACGCTCAGAAAGACTCTTTACGTTACCACAGACTGCTAAAAGCTCTGACCATGATAGATTGCAAACTTAAAGAGCATTATTACTGCAAAGAAAAATGACAATAAAGGCGAGGAAACAGTCCTGATTTGATTTTGTCAACATTTTATTAGCCAGTGCTTGAACTTTTTAAATGATACACATTGGTTTGATGTGTGTCTGATTTGTGTCTGATTTTACAATACAAAATTTCAGATTGGACAATGTAGTTATTTATTTATATATTTTTTTAAAAATAGCCTGCCATATTTCAAGATGATATCAACATAATATTGGGGATGGATGGATGATTGTAGATAGATAAGAAATATTGGATGGATTGATGGATGGATAGTTCTCACCTTGCCCAGGAAGTGTTTCCTGTAGATTTTGGCTATGCTGTTGGTCTCCAGTTTAACCTGTGATGCGGGGCAAGGGGGCGGTTCCTCTGGTGTGGAGGAGGAGCCTAAATCATGATTGGTTCCTTCAATCCAATAACCCCCAAACTGGGGCAGCAGAATCAGTGGTAAAGAACCAGTACGCCCCAACACCTGCCAACCCACAAAAATGTAAAAAAAATAAATAATTATATATATATATATATATATATATATATATATATATATATATATATATATATATATATATATATTGTATAACCAGTACAATAGGAAAACACATTCATATTTACATATACTGTGTATATATATATATATATATATATATATATATATATATATATATATATATATATTTATATATATAAAAACTAGTTTGCAACCTCATGGACGCTGGGATATGGAATGTAGTCTTCCTCTGTCTGTGGGAGCAATAGAGAGAGATTAGATATGTTGAGCCCTTCGAGTCAATTTAAGCTGCAGATGAAAGAAATATGAAGGTACATGAATAGTAAAAGCCCTTAAACGCAGAGCTCCAGGCCTGTGGATACTCATGATTCCAAACCAACCCTGAACTATATACAATATTCACAAAGCCTGCGGTGAGAGCATCAGATCACATGTTGTGGTGTTTTATGCTGGTACATGTGGCATTACATGCATGACAGAACATATTTCAGTAAATATAGACTTTCTAGGTATTTATATTTTGAGATGAATATGTGATTCACCTTTATAAACTCATAAAAGTATAACGCTTTACATTGTAAGTAAGTTTGTTTATGAGTGCACCCCAAGGGGCCGTTCGCACAGGTCGTGTTCTAGCACTATAAACGGCAGAGTGCAACACAACTGAACAGAAGGTACATTTATATATACTGCAAAAGCACTTTCTTCTACACAGAAGACACACTTACTTTATTAAACAAAATGAAATAAGATATGTACTTTTAGAGAAATAATACAAAACTTCAGGTAATATTAACATAAGCCAAACTTAAACTTAATCTGAAGAGAAAACAAGTCTCTTAATCATTTTTTATTCATTGTTGCATTGTTTAAAATGGACATTTATCTGCCGCTTGTCAAAAGTTGAACTGTTTTTAACCCATCAAGGCAAAAAGATAAGCAATGCTTATGGCACAAGATGCTGAAACTGTGCTCATTTAGTACGTTGACTCATTCGAAGCACAGTTTTTAATCAATATTTGTATTTTAATAGATTTCCATCATCTTGGATATTTTCACTGAGCTAGTTGCAATGCATTTAGTCTTTTCTCTGCAGAAAATACGTACAGTCCTGCCTTACAATATGGCCAAAAGGTATCTTAATAGGCAGCAAAATTATGCTGCCATCCTTTTGGAACAGCCTTTATGTCAGAAGTGCCCTTGGGATCCATTAAAATGTCAACATTTTAAGGCAACAGACATTTTCTGAACTTTAAAGCTATGAGAACGAGGGTTAATGTGAAAACATCTGTCTGGAATAAAAGCGACATTGTGTGTTTCTGTGTCCATGTGATAAACACAACGCTGATGGCAGGGATGGTTCGTGATGGCTATAACACTTGATGTGTGTCTACGTGGCTCTAAATATACACACTTACTTTGAGAGGAGGTGGAAGAGAGCACCTCTGCTCATCCATTCTACTGCCCTGTGTTTTTAAAAAGGAGAGAATATTCAGTACATACAGTTAAATTAAAAACATCTAACAAATTCATTTAACATAATTCATATACATTAACACAATGGTAAATACCACAAATTAGAATTCATCATTTGAAGTTAACAACTTGAAATACTTAAAAAAAATTTAAAACATGGTCAATATACGCAAAACATTTAAATACAGATGTTACGCAGAGACAATTAGGCTTGAAACATATTCTACGCAAGAATGCAAACAATTCAAGCTACCTAAGCTATAGTGGATACTGGTATAAAGTTCTTGTTACATAAATTTATATATATAAAATTAAATAACAGAGGTATTGTTTGGTGGGGTTTTACACTGAATATCGAATTTAAAGCTCGAAAAAAAATGTAGACATGAGTAAAACGAGTTAAAAAAAATCTGTAATAAAATGTAAAGTTCAGAAGCATAAGACGCTCTTTGGAACATCTCAAATTAAGATGGTTCAACAGACCTTAAAATGCATTGAACAAGCATTTCCATACATGCGTAGAGTATGTTTCTAGCCTAACACATCATTTCAACAGTTAAATGACAGAAGTGCACAAGTAAAAGGTTTAAACGATAAAGTGAATATTGATTGAGTGACATATTGAAAGAGAATCTCAGAATACAGACGACAGGTATATTACAGTAATAAAAAGAAACGACAGCGAAGGTGTCACCATACTGCAGCTTGACAAAGTTCAGAGATCATAAAAAGTGAGAAATCAGGAAAAGCAATTCAGAACACAAAATCGGATGAAAATGGGGACTTCTCACCTGCATTCGCTCTATCATTGCAAATATATCTGATGTCTGAGAATCAGGAGGAGAGAGAGAGGAGGATGAACACAATGATAAAGAGTGAGATCTAACAGTTGCTGAGTCCACTTGAAAACTACTCTCGCCTCTCCAAGTGACAGTGGCTTCGCAGTAATAGACGGAGCTCCCTATACTTTAATCCAACGATCAACAGTGCATCAGTCTATCAGGTTTCCTTCCACCCTATCATACGGTTCAACTCAATAGGAGATGAAGACTGTGAAACGGCATAATTTAACGTGAGGACGGAGCAGCTGTGGGTATGAAGGATGTGACCTGACTAGCTACAGCTGCGGTGTCATATCACTGAGCCCACAGCTCAGAACAAACCAGCATTAGAAGCCAAGAGGAACCTTCTTCAGAACTCTCCATTAGCATCACTATTACTAATGCTTACACTTAGATTTAGGATTTGAACAAATCCCTGCAATTCATCTCGCACTAAGTGACTGGACTTACGTTTATCAGTGACAGGTGAAAAAAAGTAAGTAACCACCTGACAAACACACCTAGCAACCGTCTAGCAATGCCACATCGCAACATCCTGGCAACCTATCAGAAAATTTTGCACAGGCAAACCCTACTGAAATGATTAAAAAAAAAAAATCTAGTTTGCAGGAATGCAGTACCATTTTTAACGTTTAATTCTGATAAGACTGCAGAGTCAGGAAGAACTCTGCAAAATCCTTGCCAGTGACTGATTTTTATCAAAAAGAAAACACGTTGCAAAATCACACTTACATAGCATATAGAGTTCAGAGTACCTTAAATGACCACAGTATAACAAAATGCTGTATTGAAACTAGAACTTGTTTTCTCTCACTTGCCGATTCATCAAAAACAAACACACACACACACACACACACATTTAAAGCCTTTATATATAATGAATTATGAATGTAATTATAATAAATTAATTATGCCTTGTAATGCACCTTATAATTCATTGTATGGTCTCATGAATATTAAAATACATCACGTTTCGCCTTTGGAAAATATAATGCAAAACACATGACAATTTCAGATGTAAGAAGGAATCTGCAAATAATATAATGCATTTTAACTTTTGTTATAATTACTTATGAAAAGACATAATGCATTATACATGAAGAGTTTTAATAAAAACCAACCTCTGAGACAAAAGGGTGTCTGAAGTTTAAGAAATCTATCTTTACTTTATAACCCAACACTTAAAAAAAAAAAGAAAGTGAATTAAGACATTAATTTGTCCCTTATTTAATTAACTATTGGGTGGTTCCATAAATTAGGTCATTTTATGAATCAACGAAGTGAACACAGCAGTGAACTTGACATTTCTCAACATAAGAGTGAGAACTCTTTCTCAACAAAGACATCCTAAATCATTATTGCATCACAATCTTGCACAGTACACTCTGTGCGAGAATGTGTGACTGAGAAACCATATCAGATGCAGAACAATATGATATGTTTAAAAAAAAAAAAGTCACAACAAGAGCTCAATAACTGACAACTAAACTGACATTTTCATGACAATTTATCGTAATTTATCGAATTCAACAATATTATTAAATATTTAATCATGAAGTATTCATCCATAATGACAATATCTGTTAAACTGTGTCCAGACAGCATGGTTCTCATTACTGAATTACAGTATGAGAGCAAAAATCATCATTAATAAAAATGAGAATTAAAAACGAAATTAAAAGTAAAACATCGATCAACACACATTACAGTAAAAAGAAGCACAATCACACATTAATACTATTACATGTCTACTCTCTCACCCCTTGGTCTTTTTATATAAGCACACACACACTCACACATTTTTCTATGATTGATTTTTTTTCTCTATGATTTATACATTAAGTCTACTTACATCACTGAAGCGCCTGCGGTGGTGCATGGCAGTGAGTGCTGGACTGCGAAACCTGTACATACTCTTAGCCATGATGAAGTCAATTAAATAAGATAGAGACTCAACGGTGACCAGTAACGAAATACTCTCTCTGAATCGGTTTCACTATTTCAGCTCATGAGAAAAGCAGCTGGAATGGCAAGAAAAAAGGCAGATAGCTTCCTCAATCTGCAACAACTTCCCGTATTTCAGTCAAGCGTGCTATACGAAGCCTCTAATGAAGGAAATCACCGGTAAATGACATGTGGATGTGTGTGTGAGGCTGTGAGCACAGAAGCGCCATGCCCCCTCAGATTTACAAGCCAAAGGTATTTATTTTTGTATCTTTGAATAATAAATTGCACAATTAAGTGTTTGTCCAAAATGCAGTGCCAAATCTCCAATTATCAAAATGCCAAAGAACAAAAAAACAAAACAATGACTGTCTTGTGAAGGTTTGCGCGCTTTCTAAAGTGAGTCTGTGAAAATGACTTTTGGATGACCTCAACGGGTTAGTGCAACAGCGAAGACAGGTGAGGTAATATGTGCTTGATTGTAATGCTTTTGCTGTAATACGCAAGCCTCTCGTTCTTAATTCCCCCAAATATATAATATAATACTGTATGTAAATGCAAATATTTCCCCTTCCATTACAGTGTGTCAGAAATACTGCTAAAAACAGGCTAAAAATGTATAATGGTATTTGATAATGGTGATATAATGTCACAGTTCCTGAGAGATGTGATTTCCTGTTGACACATTTGCACAACTATAATGCATCTGCCAACACCATAATATGGAAATGTTACAACAGCATGAGTGTCGTGGGCCGGCAGGCGGTTTAAAACCCTTAATATGAGAATATGGTAAGGATAAAATGACAGAGAACAGCTTCGGAAATGGCCATAAATGTGAATAATGTGCAGCCAAAGCCAAGTAGAAGCTTTGTTCGAAATTAACTTCTGTGTTTTCTAATAACTTTTACATTCAAGAGTAACATGGTGTTGTTGTGGTAAAACCATCTCGTCAGAACGCAACCATTGCTCTGGGATTCGGAGGAATTTAACGTAGTATCCAAAAACCTCCGATTCTGGGATCACCCCTGCCTTCTGTTCCCAGGATTCAGGTGTTTACAAATTCTGGAAGGAATCAGCCAGGGAAACCAAGAATTTCATTCCTCTGAGGCAGGTTTCTATACAATGTCTGATCCCAGAAGGGAAAAAAAAAGTGTTATTTTTCCAAAGAGATTTTTCAGACCTTTTTTCATTTAAGTATCAACTTTGTCTCAGATATTTCTCTTAAAAATAAGTAGGACGAATAAAAATAGACAGGAATGAGACAATTGTTGACATACAGGAAGAGTACAGAGCTGTATAATTAATGAAAAATGTTTTGAGTTCATTTTAAAATCTCAGAAATCTTGGCACAGTTTGCAACAGTCTTGACATCTCTTCTGAAACTCTAGAGGAGTTTACTATCGATTACTAGCATTTTTTCAAGGAGAAAAATCTGAGAAGCAGGGGACTTAATAATTCTGTAAATGATTTTGAAATTCAACCACACTGCCTCTCTCCAAGGTCTAAAATGCCTGGATTTCTATAACAGTTGCTTATTTGGCAGAAATGATATCAATCTGCTAGGCAAAGTTCTGTATTCAGGCTCAGCGTTATTTTAGTATTATGTACTATAATAGCTGCAATTAATATTTTGAAATAGGGCTGTGTGATACAGACACAAATTTTTTGATCAATATTAGGATTTTTGATGGTTTCGGTAAACTGACTTGTTGATGACTATGCGGATAATGACAGAACTTGCGACTATAGTTGCTTTGGGAAACCCACCCCTGTTCTGTTCTCACCCTAGATTTAGGTGCGCTGGATTCAGATTGCACACTGAGAGGGCCGGCAGAAAAATTGTGCTTTCTGCAGTTTAGAAATCTCGCATACTCACATTGCAATTTTTTTATGATTTCGATTAATCACAAAGCCCTATTTTGAAATATCTTTTTTATATTTTTATTTTCATTTTAATGACAGTGCAATTTAGCTTCAATTCAATTTTACTTTAATTTTAGTATTAGGAAAAAATTATTATTTTATTTGTAATTGTTGTTGATTTTTTTTAAGTTAAAATTTCTTAAATATAATATTTATGTTTTCTTTTATTTCAAATAATGAAAATGATTTCTAATAGTTTTAGTTAACAACAACAACACTGCTCAAGTTTTTTTTTTTTTTTTTAAGTGGTAAATGCCATATGATGAATTGCACTGCAGGACAATGATGCACACATCATTCCCATACCATTCATTAGCGTCTATCTTGAACTGTGACATGAAAGGCAGCAGACAGGAAAAATTAGTCCATTTAATGCTCTTAAGAGCACAAAAACAAATATAATAAAACATTTGCCATTTAAAAGCCTCAATTTGCTCTCATATGGAACCACTGAGATATTAAGAAGAACCCATTTGCAATATTTTTTCTATGTAATACCATTACCAAATCAGTATAGACTCTGTGTGCAACGAAACCTTACTTTTGCACTACACAACACTGCGTAATATTAACAGTCGGGGAATGCAACAAAACCATAATGCATATGTTTACAGGCAATAAACACTGAATTATAAAATGCATCGTCAGGTAACTTGTTTACAATACAATTTCACTCGGATCATGCAGAATCTAAATTCACAGCCTTTATAAGCCCAGTGTGGCTCTACAGAGACGCTGAGCTGATTGTATAAGCATCTCGCATTATGAGACACTTAGTGAAATACATAAATGCTTAACTGCACGATCTAGATTGAGCAAATCTTATTCTACTGCTCAAAATGCCACAGAGACACTAATCATTCTAGGACATCCCTTATCACGGACACTTCAATCCTCCTGGTTCCCAGAAGCCCTTGTGCTAATGGCTCTCAGAGCTGCTCAGAGACACAGATGGGTTCAATTAAAAAGCACTTGGGTGTTAAATGAGGGGAATAGGTTTCCCAGGGGAAGAGCAAGCACTGGAGAAACAATGGTTCATCTTCAGGTAATAAAACTAGCTAAAGTCTTATTCAACAACGACCAAGAGTGGTACCTTTTTAGGTTCACCTCACTGAGAGGTCCGTCAGAAGAGGCAAGAGAGGCCGAGCCTCCTCAAAAATGTATTTACAGCCTCCCTGAAAAGTTTCGTAATAGACCGCCAACGGTTTCAGCACATACTAAAAGGTGCCACAGCTATTGAAGTGCGTTAATTTGCAGTTCATCTGGAGACCTAGATGCCTGGAGGAGCTTGGATTTCTTTTCAGATCGAATTAGCATTCCGTTCCTCAAAAAAGTATAATTGCTGAAGTTGGTCCTTGAGGGGGAATTTTAGTGCCTGCGCAGAATTATCTGGTTACACACTTCACCCGATTAAGCATGAATTAATAAAGAGAATCATTTCTATGGAGGATTAGGAGTGCTGCCTAAAAATACAATGAAGGAATCAATCATGAATTCGTAAAATAATAAATGAATAAAATATGTTTGTTTTTTCACATGTTTTTCTCTATCTATTTGCCAATCAAGCCAAAAAATCCTATTGCAGAATCATTATGTAAGAGCAACCATCGAATTTGGCATATTATGGCTTCTAACAAATTAAAAACAGTTGAGTGCTATACATTTTTATCTATATGTTATGTATATATACTTGTCAATTTAAAAAGAGATTTATTTACACTATCGTTCAGAAGTTTGGGTTCGGAAAGATAGTTTAATGTTTTTGTAAGAAGACTCTTCTCACCATGGCTGCATTTATTGGATCCACAGGAAATATTTCTTCTTATAATCAATGTTGAAAATGTTTATGTGAACCATAATAAATTTGTTTTGGATTCTTTGATGAATAGAAAATTTGAAATTAAAATCTTTTGTAACATTATAAATGTCTTTACTGTAACAATTGGTCAGTTAAATGCATCCCTTCTAAATTAATTTCTTTAAAAACAGTTACTTGATCATTTGTTTCCTTTTAAAATCCTTTTATTTTTAGTGGCACTCCAATAATCAAATTTTCCATAGAAAACAGGATGATTAAAAATAAAAAAGAAAGTAGGACACATGTAGTATGCGTACAAACACAAAAAGAAGCAGCTCATCTATTTGTAATAGTTGGTTGTCAAAGCGAAAAAGGAAAAGACAGGTGAACTGAACAGCAGGAAGACATAAATGAGTGAAGGCACTTGTTTGATATTCATACCACTTCTCCAACGCAATCTAAGGCCATGCTGGAAAGGAACTGATCTGGATTAGAGGAAAAAGGAGTGAAATGTTCAAATCTGCCAAACCTTAAGAAGAGTCGGAGCAGGTGATGGCGGAAAGGACTCAACCAGACAAGGACGTTCTAGCGGGTCAGATATTCGTGGGATTCGGCCATCTTGCTTCCTGTGAACAAACAAAAATTCTCAGAGCTAAACCATGTTCATTAACAACTCGAGGCGATCAGATCATTTACATTTTGTTACAAGTGTTCATCTGAAGATCAATTTACTAATGCTCGGTATCATCAACTGCTCCAGATGAGAAGGAATTGATTAGTTAGCATGCAATACAAGAGACACAATGAATGTGAATGCAGACTGCGGTACGGCTCAATGACACACACTGCATGGAGTAGAATCAAGCCCTCAGTTTTTGTTCCCTCCCTCCGTCGGCCTGTGGCTCAGTTCAAACACATTATTTCACATCACACTGAATGCTCTCAGCTCGCGTAGCTTTAACAGCCGATCCTAAATCAATTAAAACTCCCCGGCCACTTGGCACACAATCTGTTCCTCCATGCCAGTCTGGACAAATACAAATGTTTGTCTGAAGGCATGTATCGTCTTTACTGCTTTGTTCGTTGAGTTGATGACGATCCATCAATCTCGACTGAAGCCAGATGATTACTTTATTATTACATTGAATTTTGCTTGAGGTAGTCCAACAGTTTAATGGGTAAACAGGACCAATGATACGGTTTTAATGAAAGTGACAGAGTTTTGGTCTAACAAAAGCTGGAATAAACTATCCAGCTTCAAAGAACTGGAAAGCGTTTAATGAGAGATGACCTCTACCGACCTCTGGAGGTCAACCTTCAGCGGTTTATTGATTTTTGATGTGAATAAACCTTCAGATGGCAAAGCCCACACTGTCTAATGGATATTGCATGCAATATTGGCAATAGATTTTCAAAACGGCAAAATCCAATGTTATTGACTGACTACATAATATCCGAGAGTTAGAGTGGGAGTTTTGTAGCGTCTGCTTATGTTGCACAGAAAAGTGACAATTTGCATACTGTTAAAAACCAAATGAAACTTGAGGTCACCCTTGACAGCAGGACAAAAAGGCATTTCAGTTTGTAAGTGCCTGAGACACATCTTCAACAGGATGTCAGACGTCAGCAACATCATGTCTTGTCACCAAAGGCTGAGCAGTGTTTTGTTAGATCTTTACCTCTTGAGGATCGCCAGGGCTGACTCATTTCATTAGCCTGATGGCAGGTTATGTGCTGAAAATCCCCTGAAGTCGTTGGGGAGTTTTGACAGCGGTACAAGCTGTTGATTTGTCACAGCACATAAGCCGAACTTGACTGAGATGTGGCACAAGAGGTTGATACAACACACACATGACGCCAGTGACATTCCCATAGAGACCGTCGGAATTTGCATTTTTTAAGATAAACATTGCATCTAAACTATTTAATCTATAAATGTAATTAATCTTGCATTTCCTGATCCATTTCATAAACATTTACCTAAATTGCTCCGTTCCTGTCTGTGTAGCAACTACAGCTCAGCATAACCTTTCAAAAGACATCTCTGCAACTTATAGTAAATCTGCAGCCCATTTCACATTTGAAGAGGTTAGCAAATCATAGCAGAATGCAGTCTTAACTCGTATTTTATGAGAAAACGCCTTCTCGCTTTTACGGATTTCCATGTTTTCAGTGTAATATCCTAGGGGGCGCTATCACTCATCATCTGAATGAGTGCAGTGTCTCCAGATCAGATCCAGATCATGGTCTCATATGTAAGCAGACGCATATGAAAAATAATGTGATCATCAACTATACGCGGCATATAAATCAAAACGGCCTAATGTTGCAGAGTGAAATGTCGACCCAGGACGTGGTTAGGACCGTGCAAGCTTTAGGGGTGTTGATGGACTTGATCGACTCCATCTATGTTTTGATCATTGTACTGAATCTGATCCAAATGTACTCTTTGACAAAAACGTGATTTTCTCAGCTTTTTGCTCAAAATGTTGCCTTTTTTATGAAACTTACCCACATTCAACTGTTGATAAAAACACTGCATTAAGCTAGAATATAATGGTTTTTTTAAAGCCCCAGAATTTTGACATGCAATATCAAATTTCAATATATATATATATATATTAGTTAAAGGTACAGCAGCAAAAAAAAAGGATCATGTGACACTGAAGACTGGAGTAATGGCTGCTGAAAATTTAACTTTGCCATAATAACAATAAATTACATTTAAAAGTACATATATTTTTTAATTATAATAATAATAATAATTCAAAATATTACTGTTTTTACTGTAAATAAATGCAGCAAGTGAACATTAGAGACTTCTTTCAAAAACTTGAAAAAAATCTAAACGACCTCAAACCTTTGAATTGTAAATTACATTTTTGTCTGTTTAATATGTCGTTTATGTATCTGGCAGACACTTTCATTAGATTTAAAGAGCATACAAAGTATGCTTTATTACATTGTATGATCTCTAAAAATCAAACCTATGACCTAAACACAATAGCAACAAGAACACTGATATAAAAACTAAAATGATTTTAAAAGTATAATATGACCCCTCCTACATTGGGCAAGGGATAGGAAAAGCACAGGAAAACCTGGAGGCAGAAAGAGTTACAGGATTTACACAGAAAATGCAAAGTAGAGCAGCTCCCTGGGTCTGTCAGGTGCACCTGCTAATACAAATGAATTTGACTGCGTTTACATGAATTAGCAATAAGCTATCTGACACTCGCAAAGAACTACAGAACAGAGTGTACATTAAGAGAAAATCATGGCTAAACATAATAAAAATAATTAGATGACCTGAAGAAATGCTGTACTTTCTTTTCTCTTCAATTCACAAAAAGGCACAGAGCACAAATAAAACCCGACCCCAAAATAATCATATAGGGTAAGTGTGATTTATGTGGAAACCACACAGGAAAGCGAGATGTTTTACTAAAACACCTGCATGCAAAAACTAAAGAGGCCAATGATATTCCTAATGCTCATGTACTCTGGTTAAAATGTTCAGATATCATGAGCAAACAATGTATTTTCATTTTTCATTTGGTGATCAGCAATGTTAATATTATAAGAGTTAAAAACATATTAAACATACTTAAATCTAAATGAGGTCTCTTAAAAAACAACTGAAATCTGTACACAGTCACCAAAAAAAATCATATCGGTGCATCGCTACCAAAAACAACAACATGCTCCCAAAACAAGCCGACACATGCACGGCTCACTCTTCTTCATCTCAACCTGCTCCACTAAAACAGTCTGACACCTCAGCTGACTGCCTCCCACTACGGCCACCTGAGCTCCACACCAGCAGAAGACAGGCGATGGAGTGAGAGAAAGAGAAAGACACATTACTTACTTGTACGCATGCACAGATGACAAATCAGCGCTGTGCAATCTGTTCTGCAGCTCCAAACTAAATGGGCAGGTGATGGACAGAGCTCTCGTTTTCTATCGTTCCCTCCCTCTCCCTTGTATCCTCCCAAATTTCTTTCCCTCCCCTTGGCTTCACTCACCATTTCATGACTCACTCCTCTTCTCTCTCGCCACTTTTGGGTTATCGGCACACAATCTATTGCTTTCAAACCAGTTTGAGGTTTCTGCATCTCTTCATCGGACCTGCTTTGACATTTTTCCAATCTTTCTTTCTCATGGCAATATTTTTCTTCTCCCACCGGCATCCATCATTCTGGTGATGAAAGTGCTGCTTTAAAGAACAGTTCATCCAAAACTGAAAATTGATTGAACGTATTGCGCATAATTTTACTCATTCCCACAGATTTTGTGCTCATACCCAAAGCGCATGCACCTAAAGTTGCCTCTCAGTACTAAATTTAGCTCTTTTTTGTTGATTTTTGCACTTAAACAGTCAAATACACACAAAATAATGACGAGTATTCACGAAAACAGTCAGTTTTAAGTGAACGTAAAAAGTTGAGAAAGAAAACGCATGTGGAACAGTATAATGGATCTGTGCGTCAGGTCTTAAAGTGACAGCAGCCTAATAAACCTGCTGCCAAATTATGAGATAATATTAAAAATATCTATATGGCAGTTTTTCCCCATGATATCAATGTCAAAATTGTGGCCAGTGAAAATGCTGAGTGGCTAGTAACTTTTGAAGACCACTAGCCACAGTGGCTGGCAAGCAAAAAAAGTTAACGTCAAGTTGTTTAAGCAGTTACATTTCTTGAAAATGACAGTTGCTAACAAGTGGTTAAATCAGACTACAGAGGCTGTTGGTGACATTAAACGTCATCATCCCAGATAGGTAAGCTCAGTCCACTTTTACAGCCTTATGCTTATAACTGCGCTCTTAGAAACGATTCTAATTCAGACTTTCAGGGAAGCTTAGTGTTGGTGACGTTGAAATTCTGCGACCGTGGAGTAGTTCGCTTATAGCGTAACTATAGCTTTTTGCTTCTGGCGACTGCATTTCATAAATTTCAAAATTCATAGTTGTGTTCATCTGTGAAAATTATCTTGATGGACAACATCTGCAAGTATCATAAACTTTTGTTGGTTATTTTCTGGCATAATCCAAAAGCATATGGGAAAATCCTATTGGGTATTTGTCGAGGGAACCAGCGTGAAGCTTACTGCCACCACTCTATACATCACAACTGTATACTGCCACCTAGTGGTCTCTTCTGTCTCGGACACATAAATCGAGCTGCCCACGGACGGTGTGCATGAATGTCCTGCTGTTGTCGTACATCACAAGGACAGTGTTCGACTGTTGCGCAACACAGACAGCTGAAGTATATTTTGGGTTTAAGGCTTTCAAGCTTTGCAAAGCATCATACGCAGTGCAGTGTTGGGTGTAACACATTACAAGTATTACGAGTTATGTAATCAGATTACTTTTTTCAAGTAACTCGTAAAAAAAAAACGCATTACTTTTAAATTTACAACAAAATATTTGAGTTACTTTTTTAAATAAGTAATGCAAGTTACTTTGTTTTGGATGTATTGACTGACACCTCTACAGTCAGCTCGAGTTCACACTTACAAATGATTACATAGAGTAAAAGAGTAAGCGTATTTGGCGTGCTGTCCAGGGAAGGGCTCCGAGCTTGGAATGACGCCTGAACCCAGAGTACTCCCCCGTATCTTTGGTTAGG